>PQWD01007534.1:0-112365 GCA_019425675.1 Leucinodes orbonalis
ATAAATAAAATTTGAGTGTCTGTAATATCGAAATAATTTTCATCTTCGTGCATAATATTAATATACGGTACATATACCAAATCTACATTTTAAAAAATGATCTGTCTGTCTGTTTGTTTGTTCCGGGTAATCTCTGAAACGGCTGGGCCGGTTTGGTAGGGACGTTTTTTGCAGGTTGCTGATGTAATAAGCACAACATAGACTACTTTTATTTTAGAAAATGCTTTTTATTTAAGAAAAATAACATTGACATTGCTTCATTTTTCTGACACTGCTCGGTGTCCGTGTGTAGCACTAACACTTGTTTGGGATTAAAACATACATAAATACTTATATTTTAAGAGCGTCGGTGGCTAAGAGCGTCGGTGGCTCAGTGTTGTGGACTGTCGCCTTCCTACCGGGAGGGCTGAGGTTCAAATCCCGACGAACCGAGGAAGTTGTGTGTGAAGTCGTCCAATACGCACTGGGCGCGTGTACACTAAGGCCTGATCACCCTATACGGGTAGGCTCGTGCCCCCCAGTGGGGACGTTTAATGAGCTGATGATGAAATAAATACATGTGATACATAGAATATAACATTATTTATGCGTGTTTAGTGCTTTATATGAGTGATTGTCTTTATCGCGTCAGGTTACGCCCCCACTAGCGTGTGAACTTTATGTATTATACAAAACAATGTAATTAATATTATAGGTATGTAGCAGTCACTTATTTCAAAGAAAATAATAGTAATAACTAGCTATGCCCCGCGGTATTACCCGCTGTTTATGCTATTGTATCGCAGTAAAACTAATCGTGTGTTTTTCCAAGTTGTCAGCTAACTTCATACCAAATTTTAATAAAATAGCTACGTTTAGTCACATTAAGCCGCGCGTCAAAACAATACTTATTTTATCGAATAATTATTTTCTTTTCTAAAAGTATTTTCATAATAAAGGTAGCCTTAGTTTTTTTATCAGCTACATACTAATATAAGTGCCGTCAAAGTCAGACCAGCCATTTCAGAGATAACAATCAAACACATACATACAGATATACCAAAAAATAATTCTAACATCGTCATCATTAAACCATGTGAACTGCGAACCCGCCACATAAACCAGGTCCTCTTTTCAATACGTTGACATCACTTGAAATGTAAACACAATTAAACTTTAAAAAGTCTGATCTTAGTTTAAAATAATAACACAGGATTAAACGACCAATATTTTAATGTTTTCGCTTTGGTCGCTCAGCTTTTGTTAAAAAGTGTTAAAAAATTAAAAACAAATTACTAAGTTTCATTTTAATTATACACGTGTTAATAAGTAAGCATAATTGAGGGTGACAATATTTACAATATTTAAAATGCACGACAGTAAAAATCGGTGCGTAGAATCGATTCTGATCATACATACATTTTATTTTAATTAAATATCATAAGATTTTGTGACAACCCTGAATGATAAGTAGCGTAGAGTCATTGACCTTTTAGAATAATAGTAGAAGCTGCTGAAGCCAAAAGCGGGCTATGTCGCTGCGGTTGAAACGCGGCAAACTTTTTACATGTAATCTTAGGTTGTATTTCACTGTAAGTATTTTTTAAATATTGATTCATCACATCAATCATCGTATAAAATAAAGGAAAATTAAAAATACAATTAAGATTCAATGATCTTTATTTACCTGTTTCGTAACATTCACACCGTTCATTGTTTTCCCTACAAAAGCTTTAAAAAGTTACAGGGAAGGCGGGGGCACTGGCGTTTATTTTAAATGCACCTATCATTTCACCAAATCACTTTCACAAGGCTATTTTTGAACACTAGACACTGATCCCCGGATGTGCTGAGCAAGGCACCGCCCGCGCTGCGGCCTCTTCCGACCCCCGTCGTACCATATTGATAATGAGATCCATTGAGAACACAAATTTTGCTCCATTTTCGTCACTGGCAGAATCTTATAAATCCACATGTTGTATTGTATTTGTGCTCGATACCGCTACCAACGCTATTATCATGAATAAACATAGAGCCTACTAGTAATCGTGAAAACATTACGAACTATTAATGCCATGTATTTCATTCATAACGTTCCCTGGAGAAAATACTTTTGAGGTTAAATAAAGACAAGATTCGACTCAAAATATGGATGATGCAATATGGTAAACATGACTAAATTTACGGTAGGTAAAATAGGGTTGTTAAAAAATAATCAATTGTTATAAAACGGTTCAATTGGTTATTTTTAATCGATTTACATAGGTTTAATAAATATTTTAAAAATTACTTGTAAATTATTTATTGAATGTATTTTGAAATTGAAATAAAAAGACCTTTTTTACTTACGTTTTCGAGACCAAAACGAAGTCGTTATGTTTAAAAATTATCGTTGTATCACAGATAACATAAATTTATTCAAATGTTAAATGGGCGCTTTATTTGTTTGAATTTAATTTGGATCATTATTTGTGAATAAATACAACAAAATAGTAGTCAGTACCATTAAACGATTATTTTAAAAAAGAGCATGCAATTCTGTATTAATAATAGTTACCAAATATTTGGTTTCCTTGTGCTTTTACTTTGAAATACTATAAAGAATTAAAAGATTATAAGCTTTTGTTTTATATTGGTTGGTTGATGTTCAACATGATTGATTGTTTATATCAACCAAACATGCATATTGAATGTATGCCGTAAAGCATGCTTGTATTTCAAGAATAGGATTGATTAAAAAATCAATTTTACGATCAAGTAGACGAATCGATTAAAAATATTGAAATCGATGTTTATTTGAATGATTCTTTACCATTAATTTCACATCTCTAACTGAGCGGCTAGAACTAACGTCAAGGTCAAGGGAATGAGACAGTGCCGCGCAATTTTATATCTTATTTTACTTGTTTTAAAAGCTATAATCACATTAGAGGAAGAAAAGTTGCGTCATCTAGCGGCGAATAGCAAAACTAGCTAAATGTTCATTAATGAACTGAAAAATGACATATCTCATTACGTAAGAAGCAACATTTTCAACTTTATTCCTTTAACATAAGAATAAATATTGAATGCTAATTGACGCGACTTGTTTTTTTGTTTTATTGTTATTAGAAAACAAAGAGTTATTGATGCAGACTGTCACTGCGCAAACACAAATAGGCAAATTATTTTCGGTAACTATTGACCTTAGATGAACAATAAACTAACTGTTAATCTAAGTTATTAACGTTCTTTTCTTGAAAGATATTGTCAGATAATTAGCAAAGGTTACAAAATTGTGTTTTAATGAAATAAAAGTTCAAACGTCATGGTTTTGTACATTAGGGGATTTTTGTTTTTTAGGTATTATTTTTAATAATTTATTGAATTTAAATGTGTACCTTTAGAAATGAATGAACTAATGAAGCATGGGCAAGATTATCCCATATTTTATTAAAAAATATTCGGAATGTCATTTCTATTAAAATAGATGTATATTGAATTTGGTTAACTTTAAGATGTATGTGAACACAGTTACTTTAAGCTTGGCAATAAAAAGAAGTCGCGGTACTTATAATACATCAAGTAGGTAAGAATATGTATTTTAAATGTTCAAGATTCTAGTGTAGGTAGAAAATGTGTGTCAATCTGCAATTTGATATTCTATTATTTTGAGGTCATTAACACTCAACAGGGTTGATCTTTTAAAAAGTAGGTCAATTTTTGAAGCGTGTTTTTCTTCGAAACTATAACGATTTAAAATTAGTTTAGAGCTCCCTTAATTACTTAATTACCAAACTTATACCCTAGTCAATTATTATTGCTCACTTATTTAGCACCGTGTATACCTAACAGTTATAAATACATACTTCAGAAACTAAACAAATAAATATTTTTTAACTTCAATACAACTTATAGTATTACATTTCGATATTTATTATGTCCGACTGTTTATTCCGGGTAATCTCTAAACCGGCTGGATGGATTTGGACCGGACCTTTTTGTCTGATGTAAAAAGGAAAAACATAGCTACTTATATTTAAGACTAGCGACCTGCCCCTGCTTCGCACGGGTGCAATGTTGATCGTAAAAGGCACGCTCCCGGCTTCCCCGTCGGCCGGTAACCAACCGCAAACGCTACGCACCGCAATTTTTATATATTTAATATCTTAGAAAATGTTCATTTAAATCATATGCTGTAAATAACTACATACTTAGATCTTTATTCAACAATGTATTTAAAATATTAAATTGGATAATATACCCCTCTCGCATGCGCACCCCCGCCAATGCGACGCCCACTTTGCAACGGGACGGCCGTGCAGCAGAATATATTTTAATTTTGCCATAACTTGAAAATAAACGTCCAATTTTAATCATTCAAAGACCAAATATTATCTACGTAACTTTTCTTAGTGATGAAATAATTATTTTGTTAAGGATTAGTAGCATGAGTAAATAAACGCGTTTTAATGTAGCCAAAAAAAAATTCAATTTTTTAAATAAAAAATGGTTGTTGTGCTTCACCCGACATTGGTAGGTATAGTGTGTCGCGGACTTTTTTGTAGATATTAATGAGATCTACACTTAGTTAGAACATTTTATAGTTCTATCTTTTATAGTTTAGGCAGAATACGCAAAAAAGCAACTTTTCTGGTAGTTTTTTTCCTTTTTTGTCCGAAAAACCCAAAATATCTTACAGAACCCTATTTTTTTTTTCAAAATAAAATTTAGCCTATGTTATGCGGGATTAATTTAGCTTTCGAATGGTGAAAGAATTTTTAAAATCGGTCTAGTAGTTTTTGAGCCTATTCATTACAACCAAACAAACAAACAAACAAACAAAGTTTTCCGCTTTATAATATTAGTGTAGACAATACTTTTAATTTTGGAAAAAGCAATGTTTTAAATCGTGGCGGCCGCGCGTCGCGTTACTGTACAAAGCGATTTAAGGTTATATTTTACTGCGGGAGAATATCATATAACGCATAAAATAGAACGAATGAGTGCAATATTATACAATTAATAATACTATTGAAGCATTTTTAAATTAAGGAATTGGAGCCCGCTTGTTTTTAACTGCAACTTAGTTTGCAAAAGTTTCACGACATACTAAACCCACGAAAACAGCTGCTACCAAAGTGTCTAACCTGATCGACTTTGCAGTACCAGTAAGTAAATCCCGATCATGACCCCGGAGAGTAGTATGATGAGGAGCAGCGTGACCACCACCGTGGTGATCGGCCTGCCGGGAGCCTGGAGCGTGGGGAACCTGTGTAGCAACGGGGTCCCCTCTGATGGCTCCTCCACATCATCAGCTCTGTGAGAGTTGTGCCTTGACTCATGATCTGAAACGATATAGACGACCCATGTGGTGTACGAACATGTCTGTTTGCATTGGTCTGGGTATTTGTGTTAGTACGTTTGTATTTACTAAAACGTGTATTTGTATGTTTATACGTTGTTTAGTAATATCAAGCTTTTGCTTAATATAGGGGCTAAATGGCGCTGTGGGAATGTCCATCATCCATCATCAGCTCATTAAACGTCCCCACCGAGGGGCACGAGCCTACCCGTATAGGGTGATTAGGCCTGGTGGGAATGTCGGTGGATATTTATATGTTCCTTTATATGTTTTCAGAGTTTCTGCACTTGTTTAAATGTTTTTTTTTATTATCTAATTGACATGTGCGGGAAGCATCCATGTGTAGGTCTTGAAAAATGAATTTGAGGTTTCTTATATATTTTTTTAATGAATTGAATAATTTGCAGAGAGACACTTCCAAAGTTGAAAAAAGTGTGTCATGTATTTTGGTGTCCATCAGATGAGAAATATCAAAATAGAAATAACTCTATAAATAGAATAAACTGCATCAGTGCAATAAAACTGTGTCTTCATGAAGTTGCACAGAATGTTGGAAAACGAAAACCAAGAGGAAAACCGAGCAAGAGCAAGCTATCTTGACCTCACTTTTTTCGATAATCTTGCGAAGGCTGTTGGTTACCGACTATTACCGCTTTTGAACAAAAAAGTGTTTAAACCACGGAAAAGTATAGAAAAACACTAAGTGCCTTAAAATGTATGTTGACTACGATAGAAATGTACCGTTTGTGGAACATTTATCGCCAGAAAGAAATCAATGACTGATTTTTTACTTCTTGAGGTAATTTAAAACGTACGTTTATTGATTTATTCGATTTGTACGTTTTTTGACGACACATTTGGTGTAATGGTTGAGAAGTCAGCTACCACACCATGGGTTCGGGCTCGATCCCCGGGCAGAACAAACATTTGTGTGCATGAACATGTCTGTTTGTATTGGTCTGGGTGTTTTTGGCCGTATTATTGTTGGCCGCAGATGGCCTTCACAGCTTCACAGGGCGCGTGGCGAGCGCAGATGGCTCTCAGCCTTAAATTTTACACTACAAGCCTGTGGTACACGTACATTGATATATAAAATACTCATGTGACTTAAAAACTGGGACCACAGTATATAAGGCAGGTTGTTATAAATCATGTGACAAAAAGGTGTTAAAAAAATCTCTTTTATCTTTTAATTTTACTGCCGATCCAACTCACTAGCCCGAAATACTAAAATGTGTTGTATGTAAACTATAATAGAGTATTATAAACTGTTAAAGCTACAAAAAACATAACACAACATTTAACAAGGTACAAGCACATTACATTTTATAAATAAATATCCATCGACATTAACATAGGCGTCGGTGGCTCAGTGGTGTGGACTGTCGCCTTCCTACCGGGAGGGCTGAGGTTCAAATCCCGACAAAATTATTTTCAATAATGTACGTTATCCGACGCTGAAGGAAAACATCGTGAGGAAACCTTCATGCACGCCTGCGAAGAGATTCGAAGGTTGTGTGTGAAGTCCAATCCGCACTGGGCCCGCGTGGAAGACTAAGACCTAATCACCCTACACGGGTAGGCTCGTGCCCCTCGGTGGGGACGTTTAATGAGCTGATGATGACGACATTAACATAGCGCCATCTAGTCCCAATTTGGTCTAGGCAATAAAGAACTAAATAAAAATTGAGTTTCAAAAAAACTTCACAATCGACCACCTTACATAAACAGTTAATTATCTATATGAACAATCACGAAGAAACGTCAACCAAAAATATCCGAGCCGCTTGATACATACGTAACGTATACTTATTGTTATATAAAGAACATGCATAATATTTATTTAAATTTTGACCTTAACACTTCATTTAGAGGGTACAAATCGCGACGTAATTATGAATGAAAATTCTGCCCACCTGAAGCGTTGGACATAATTTTGCAGCGGACACTTTGATTGCCATTATGCATCTAGTTAATTAATAGTTTATCTAAGACAACGATAATAATATAATACACAAATATCACAATATACTAAGTAGCACCACGTTAGTACAAGAACGTTGGAACGTAACACGATACAAAAACGAACCAATATTACATGATAATCCCATCAGTTGGATTTCCACCATACTATACTGCAGTGAGAAAATAACACGAATTATCTGGGCTTCAATTACACTAACCACTAATCATTACGACACTTTACAATCCAACTGTTTCGGTATACCGGTACAAATTTAATAGTATTTTTTTTAAATGGTAATTGTATAGTAAAAATAACTGTCACGAATTAAAATCTATCATAAAATAGAATGAGAGTGCAATATTTTACTATAAAGACACAATAACGATGCTATTAGCGCATTTTAAGTTAGCGGAATTGCGGCTCCGGTCGCCATACTACAGATTGACGGTGTGGCAAACCGCGTAAACACGAGCCAACTGATGATAACCAGCTACGATCGGCCTTCGATATCACTGCAAGTGTAATCGACACTGGAATTATAAAATATAAAAATATATTTTTTATTTAGGTTTTAACGACGGCCGAGTTAAAATGTCTCCTAAGTTATTATTTTAAGGAATTTAATTTTAATTTTCTTTTAGCTCCCTACCCAAAGGGTAAAAATTATACCCTTTACTGTGTTTATCTGTCACTAAGAATAAGCTGAGAATGATATAAGAATAATATATGAATGATATGAACTGTGAAAGCAAGATATCTAAATAGGATTTCCTTTTGCTTTATAGGATTTAATTAGTTTTTTTTATGTTACGAAGTGAGCAGGGCGGTCAGGCCGCTCACCTGATTACGCCAGAACATGACAGAGCGGCGCTGAAGGAGACCAACAACGGATAAACAGTTAATACTCCATCAATGCCGCACTGCGCCCCTCACCCGGGACAACAAATCTTAGGTCTTTTATACCCGGCATTTTTTAAGTGACGGCCCAAATAACGGCAGCAGGCAATATAAAAAAAAGCATTTTTTATATATGCAGTTAAATATTTAAAGCTAAATATAAGTGCTTAAATTGCAATGGAATTAATATTTAGGGGACCTCCAGGAAAAAAGCCATGCCATCTCCTAGAAACGTGTAAAAGATGATGAATCTAGTAATGCGGTGTTGGAGAAGAATGCTTAAATGGCAGGCGTCCATAGTCTCTCCCTTAGCCCAGTTGTCCAGTCCACCAAATCCCAATTCCATAGCCCGGTATGTCTAGTTCCTCCGAGCCCGGTATCATAGTTTCCATATATTTGCAATAGTCTTTATACCTAGAGGGGTTCATTATAGGTTGTATCATATTGTGTCTGTGGTGGCATCCGCCACATGTAACTCATACAAAGATCAAAACATTAAAAGGAGGGCCTCTGTGCTGTTGGTTTTCCCCCCCACATGCCTTCCAAAGGATCGGGCCACTATTTGGCCTGTGAATCTAAGGAATTCGAAAACATAATAATAAAAGTATAAAATTTGAGATTGTGCATTTTAACACTTTACTGTCGATTAGACCATTACAGATAGCGCACAGCTTCGAGATAACACTTCCAATTATTATGTTATTAAAACATGTATAATAAAAAAAGTAGTTAAATCTGCAATGTATCATCCAAATGAACAAGAACATGAAAATAATATGTAATCTTTGTAAGTATGGGTATTTCATTTCATTATTTTAGGCACGGCATGTTGATTGTGCTTGATACATTGAAAATGTTTTCATATTAATGTTATAAAGGTTTGAGAGCAAATACGTTTGTAACTTATTCATAGCTTATTTATTGTTTAAACAGCTGAATGGATTTTATTTTGACTTAACAGCAATATAGCTAACATATCAGAAAAACTCCTTTATTACTTTTCATATTCCCATGAGAACTGGAACTTTGTTGGTAAAACTGTGGCACACCGCTAGTATTCAATAACCATTACAAAAATATATATATCCACTGACATTCACACAGCTCTATCTAGCCCCATATTAAGTGAGGAGCTTGTAGTTAGGGTATTAAACAATTTATATTATATATTAAACATACTTACATATTTTTTTGTAAATACATATTACATACACTAGACCATTACAAAACAGTTCATGCACACAAATTAAGGCTATTGTAGAAATACATTAGAAAATATATTGTTTGTGAGGTAATTTATCCTGGGCAAGTCTTTGAGCATATAAAGATAACTTTAAAGACATTCGCTATGCAATTGTATTTTAACACCAAAAACAATTTGATGACTCAATAACCCCACCAGGAAAATATACCCACTAACTTTGTACAATAAGGGTTATAAGGAAAACTTTGAAATAACTGATATCAAAGTTATTAATTTATATAAATTTGGGATTTACATGTATTTTACATGTGTTATGTATATATGGAGCGAGCAAAAGGTTATCTGTTGAACTTCTAAATAATTGAGTAGTTCCTGTAATGACTTAGCATAATCTTCAACAAATGAGCATGCCACTTAAGATATTATTGAATCTACAAATACATCTGAAAACATGCTACCTTCATTCAAATTAAATGCACTATATACTTGCTCAGCTAAAAACTATATAACTAAGCTATATACAATGATAATTATTTTCTTAAAAAACAAATAAATTAACCACCTAAAAAGCAATAAGACAGTGAAGACTTACCAACAGGTGAGATTAATGGTTGCATTATGTCGACCTAATATAGGAATACTAGTATACTCATTAAATACATATTTACACAGCAGTTAGACAAATAACTGCCCAGAAATAAAGGAAAACACGTTACAGCACATTATCACTTTGAGAAAATAACATGACTGCTGTAGACGTTCAAAATTAATACTGATAAATATTAATTAACAAAATACAATATCACTTTTACGGTTACAATACTTAATTGAAACAAAATAAATAGTAAATTAATCTAGAGGCAATTTTCTAGCACTGTTTTGTTCATCTTTTATTGTTCCAGATTGACATTTGATGTTCACATTTGACATTCTTGACAATGTCAATTTGAAATATTCTAAATTTTTTGTCTGTTCCTCTAGGAACAGGCGAAAGTCGGTGTCTATACTGCCTACTCATTGTTTTTTTTCTAAATGATGAAGAAATAAGTGATGAGCCTGATGATGATTAGCGATGGTCATGATGATGATGCATGATATATGAATACTCTCCCTTCCCCACGAGTTTCAGTAAAGATGTGGGACTTTACTGAAACCTTTTTTTTAAACTAAGCTAATGATACTATAAATTTTCGAGGTCAACTATCGATAGTTCTGTAACACAGCAAATTTTCAGTGCCTCGCAAGTGCTGCCTCTTCAGTTATAAGAATGAGGCCAAATAAAACCTATAGATCGGGCTAGATGGAGCTAAAAAAACTAACAAAGAATTTTCTGTACTGTGTCTTCCGACTGTCGAAACAGCGAGAGAGTAGTCATTTCTACAATTAATACTTGCGTAGATTAAAGCAAGATTTTTGATGTGACTATTAGTTGGTAGGCCCCACAGTAGTTTTAGACCAGGGCCCCACAAATTCATGATCCGCAGGGGCGGTAATATTGTATCCACTCAAACGACCATCAGGTTATGTAACCTGTAAAGCTTATGGTGCATTCATATATCCATAACAATCAGCTTATAATTATGTCTAGTGGGACGTTATAGGCTAATGATGGTGGAATTTCAAGCGGTTAGTGACTACACCTGCAGTGGCAGGGCACAGGGATTCCTGCTGAGCATAGCTGTAGGGCTATTAGGCCGTAAAAGCGCGGGCCTAATGTGGAACTCGGGGCCTTTTTCCTGAGTTTGGATACCGGGGCGAAACGCTCGCGATTGCTCAACACACTGCATCGGAAGGCAGACATCGTCGTTTTGACGACTCATGTGGTGCAATGGTCGAGACGTCGGCTGTTACACCAACCAAGGGTTCCGGGTTTAATCCCCGGGCAGTACGAACATTTGTATGCATGAACATGTCTGTTTGCAATAGCTGGGTGTTTTCTATGTATAATAATATGTATTGATAAAAATATATATAAAATAAGTTTATCCGTTGTTGAGTACCCATAATACAGGCTTCACGCTTAACTTGGGGCTAGATGGCGCTGTGTGAATGTCAATGGATTTTAATTATTTACTAAAATATTGGCTTGTATACCTTCAATCCGCTTTGGGCAAACGTGATTTATTTTATTTTATATATTTGGTATAATAAACAGTACTGACAGTACCTCTCACAATTTGTCCTTCAATATAGGGTAAGTTACAAAGTTATTTATTGTGACACTCACACCATTTGATGTCATCAGGGTCCAATCCCCCAGAGCTATGCTGTGTCGGTAGGCCTGTGCACTTTGACGTTATAGGCTGTTTGACTGAAAATGAAAATGAAAAGTGTTTATTCAGTTTAGGTCCTTAAAGAACACTTATGAATGTCAAATGAAGCTACCACTGGTTCGGGAGGTAGTTTTCCACTGAGAAGAAACCAGCAAGAAACTCAGTAGTTACTCTTTTCAAAAAAATTGTGTTGAATACAGATTCATTTGTAATCAAAATAATTATATAAAGCAAATTATATTTTCAATTTTTATCGTATTATGTATTGGTACAAATATAATAATCTACAAAAGTACTATTAAGCAGTTAAGTATTATATAAATTTAAATAGATGACAACAAAAAAAAAAACAAAAGTAGTGCAGGCGTGGAAATCAACATGTCCATGAGTTTTTATCATTTATATAATCTTCAACACTATAGTAAGCTTTTTTTATTAAAATAGACTTTATATGAGACTTAAACTTATGCAGGGGTAAATCAATTACATTTTGTGGTAGCTTATTAAATATTTTAATGCTTAATCCCACAAATGAGTTTCCAACCTTATGCAATCTAAGATTTGGAACGGCAAGTTTGTGTTTGTTCCTAGTGTTCAAACTATGATGACTGATTTACTTTCTAAATATTACAGATATTTTTAAAATGAATATTGCATTACCTAAGTATTATCATTTATAAATTGTACGCAAAACACATTAGGTATACCTATATTACTCATAGGAAATGTTTCACGCGTATCTAAGTACATACCGAAGCCTTTTAGGTAATGTACTCGTATATGGATTTATTACGAAGATATGCTTCTTCAGCATCTAAGCGTCGGTGGCTCAATGGTGTGGACTGTCGCCCCCCTACCGGGAGGGCTGGTTCAAATCCCGCCACGTAGGTACCAATTTGTTTTCGGATTTTCGAAATTATATGTACGTTAACCGACGCTCTTACGGTGAAGGAAAACATCGTGAGTAAAACTTCATGTACGCCTGCGACGAGACTCAAAGGTTGTGTGTGAAGTCGTCCAATCCGCACTGGGCCCGCGTGGACGACTAAGGCCTAATCACACTATACGGGTAGGCTCGTGCCCCTCAGTGGGGACGTTTCATGAGCTGATGATGATCTAAGCACGACACAATCCAAGTCACACTCGTATATCACAGATGTATCTGGTCCACAATAACGAACCAGATATGCGCACGTTGTACGTGTTGTATCGATAAATCGCTTTCATTGTTACATAAATGTATTACAAGTGTTACAAGTTGTTACATTGCGTGGACCCTAGGCCGGTGTATTAGCATGTCGGGCGCGAGCCGGTGCTCGTGGTGAATCTTTAAACATGTCACAGATCGCTGCCAGGACTGGTAATGGCATGGGTCGCAATCTGCACTAGAATTGAGTGTAATGGACTTGTGAGAATATTTTTGTGAACCAGGTAATTATGATTTAAACATTTTTTTTTAATAATTTGTTATTTTATGTTAGGTAATTTATTTATAATGCACTTACTTTGCTGAATTTAAAAATCTTACAAAATCACAATATAATTTTTAAAAAATCATGGTTATAGTTAAATAACCTGAATACATATCAAATAAAATGAGTTACAACTACCTGGATAGATAATAAAAGTAGTCCAATTAAACCACTACCACGGAGTAATCTTGTGGGTTGCCTTCCTACGCTGCGCTCCATTACAAATTATTTCGACTCCAACTTTCTTTATAATGTTAAAAAGACTTCTCTTATTTAAGTTTTATTTGTTAGGTTTCCTCATTAGACAGCTGCATGGCTGTATGCTGGGGATACCTAGCAGATGTAATCGGCAGTAGTCATTTACCATCCAAGAAGACGCACCATCGATGTCCGCTATATTAGTGGATTATCTATAAATTTCATATCACATTTAAATAATAACGGTATGTAATGTAATGTTGTAAATAAAAATATTGAAAGAAACATAGAAACATTCATAATAATAATAATTAATATCTGTCATAACGGTATGATTTAAATAATAAGTTAAAGCTCTGTATGCGCCAACAGAACATACACAAAAGTATTAATTTTGTATTAAATAACTATTTTTATAGTTTATAGTACAACTCATGACTGTCAACTTTGCATACTTTTTTCCTAATTGTACTCGTTTAACAATAGTTTATATTTTTAGATAGTGATATCTATCCTTAATTTAAGTAATTACAAGTATGATCGCTTAAAACGATAATTTTTACTAAACCATTCAACTTAGTCGTTAAATTGCTGCGGACTCAGGAAGTAAAGTTGAGCACCCCTGCGCAATTGTAAATTAGGTATGCCCATATAAAAGGCAATATTTACCAAATGTACCAACAGTGGTAACGTGAATAACGACAAAACAGCATCTCAGGTCTTTGAGTCAGTAAAAGTTAAGTTTAAAGAAGATAAACAGTGTCCTAAAAACATGTTTCGTCGATTTTTGGTTAGTACTAAGTTTAATTTCGTAATATAAAAAAGTGTTCGTAAGTTGGTTTGCGAATTTTTTTAAGTGATATTTTTAATATAGGGGTCCAGTCATTAATAGATACCTACGTATAGAATATTTTATAATCCCTAAGTACTAATAGAACTCCTAATAGGAGTATGTCCCTAAAATCCCCTTTTATAAAATAAGACTTAGGTACTCCCTAAATTGTCTAACAAAATGAATGTATGGTTTCTAATGGAACGAAATTGACTTTTGAGTGATTACACTATACCATCTATTATTATTTATGCCTTCTGTTAAATACTCACCGAATATGAAAGCAATAAACCATGTTATTGTTATTTAAATAACGCATAGTATTTATTTACAGATCTTATTTGGAATGACATTAGCTCTAAGCGGTTTGCCATCAGTAGCTGACGATAGCATAAACAATACGACTGCAGCGAGCACGTAGACCCTCAGGATATCAACAACGCAGTGGATGTTCAGCTGAGCAACACTGATCCTATCGTGTAAGTTAATCGAAGGACCGGGATATCTGGCGCAAAATGGGGAGACCTATATCCAGCAGTGACTGCAACAGGTTGAAGAGAAATTACTTCTTTTAAAGGGCCCGTACGCATTTAGGAACATTTAGTGTTGCAAATGTACTTGGGCTGACTTGCACTCACCATTAGATGAACCGTTTGCTTGTTCGCCTCCTGTTCAATAAAATAAAGCTGAGATTCAAGTCATTCAGATACATATAAATCAATGTCCCATTATGAAGCTATTAGCGAGATCCATTCGGAAAAATAAATAATACGTTACCTACATATCATATAATGTTGAAACTGTTTCATTATATTATTACAAATAAAACATTTTCAAGCTAAGTAGTATCGATTCGTTGAAATACTGAAATGTGTGTTACATTTCAGTAATTGAGTAAAGTGGTTACAGTTAACCTTAAAATATTGCATCGTGCAATTTAAAATGTTGCTAGAAAGCCTAGAAGTCCCTCGCCGGGACGCTAGGTCGCTAGGCCCTAGCCCAGCCTAACAATATATACATATATAAATAATAGAGAGCTTGCTTCGCGGAGGTCCGGAGAGCAAGGTTAGGAAGTTACGGTAGGTAGGGATTAAATTCAGTTATACAATCCTGAAAAATGCGGTCACTTTTTTTTAATAATGGATGATCAATTTATTGCAGTGATCGTTCGTCCCATTATCACCATTTACCTGAAGTTCACCACCACCACGAACCCTCGTATCACGGGTTCTGGAAGAAAAAGTTCGTGTGGCGCCCACGCTGGGTGAAGACTTGGCAGGAGAAGAAGGTATACGTCGCCGTGTGGAAGAGGATGTGGGGTCCAGCTATCCTCAATGAATGGGTGCCGATACCGAAACCACCACCAGGGTGGTACAAGCCCAGCGTCGGTGGGTACGTTGTGCAGAACAACCACCATTAAAATAATCGAAACGGTTACAGATAAAAAATATCTACTGACATTAACACATTGCCTTTCATACCCAATCAGATATATAATTACTAAACAATTGATAAACATACTTATATATACTTTTTTGGTAGATGTAATAAAGTCAATTGCCCGGGGATCGAACCCTTGATGTAATAATAGTCGACTTCACAAGCAAAACACCCCACGGGTTGTCGGATACTCGTAAACTAGTCATGGAAGTCGTTAAACCAATATTGTTTCAACTTTTCTCATATTCAAATACCCGCTCGAACGTATCACGTGCGGTAATAGATTCATGTATGGTGTGTTATGAGTTTCCACCCGTGCTACATACGACCGCATACCATTTCAAATTCTATAGATTTAAATAGTGTGGGAATAATTTATTTGTTCGGTAAATTAGAGGGTTCAATTTTTTTTAAATTTTAACTCCTTAGTCTCATTACCTAGGTAATAAATTACATAGGTCTAGGTAGTAAATTACGTAGGTATTGTTTATCTAAGCCTTTATTTAATCTGATCTTAGAATCAGATACCCAATACTCGGTGCATTTTGATTGCAATTGATCCCGGATATTTGCATCACACCTGATTTTCGGTGCCGTCCGAATTTTCGTTTGAATTGCCCATGCCTTTTTAGGGCATAAATAAATATTCAAAGAGGAATATTGACATTGTTGGGCTTTTTGGATGATTAAAGTTTCAATTGTTAATGAATTTCACGCAAACAATAGATTTAATAATTTATTTCAGTAAAAACTTAATTCTAGTGACAATGTATATTTCATGTTGAGTTGTTAACTAATATTTTTTGTTTTGTTATAAAGTAAAATACATAATATGATGGTGTTAGCAATTGAAATCCAACATCAAAACAGAACGAATGCGTGTAAAATTTAACTATCGAGACACAATTACAATCTATTGGCGAATTTTGCGAAGGATGTTCTTACGTCTCTGAACCGATTTTACGAGAAAAAATATAGGAATACGTTTAGGTAAACAGTGTTTTAAACAACTACTTCCATTTTTCAATACGATTGTAAATGACATATATCAGACTAGCTTTTGCGTGCGATTTCGTCCGCGTGGAACAGTTACTTTGGCCTAACACTCTCTTTAGCCCGCTACGTTTATATACCCGCTTCGTTTATATAGGTGAGTTAAAACTGCGATATCTCATAAGATATTAATTTAAGTTGAATAATGTAAAAAGCATTTTTGTTTAAAATGAAACACTTGTGATAAATAAAGTATTTATTTGAATAATGATTATGATCATATTTATGAAAACACCTTCGCATATGATGCATTATTTTAGAATTTTTTTTAGCAAAAAATATGTTATAGGTTGCTAATCTTAAAAGATAGACATATACTGTCGCAGACTTTTTTGTATATATATAATAATACTGTCATGACTTTTACAAAACGTTAACCGTTTACGCAGCGTACGCAGCGGAAGCTCCAAGTATGAAAAAAATCCTCCGATTTTGAAACATTCTTCATTGCTGTTCCGCTTCTATTGCTCGTTGCGTGATGATATATAGCCTATAGCCTTCCTCGATAATTAAGCTATCTAACACTGAAATAATTTTTCAAATAGAACCAGTAGTTCCTGAGATTAGCGCGTTCAAACAAACAGAGTTTGTTTGTTTGAACGCGCTTTTCAGCTTTCAGCTTTATAATATTAGTAGTAGGAGGGCGTTTGTATTGCTCGGGAATCGAACCCGGAACCCTTGGTGTAGTAGCCGAGGTCTCAATCATTACACCAAACGGGTCAGAAAATCTGGCCTAGCCATCTACACACTGCTATGTCCAGCGACAACCCTATATGTCGTGAACGGATTACAAAGCTGGTAAACTGAACGTGGTAAAACAATAAAGCGTCTAGTAACGTGACGATACATTGTGGTCGGTGAATAGTTAGATAATTTTGTGAATAAATTATAGAGCGTGTGTGTTCAGTACATAAAACACTTGTTCTAGTTGGGAAACTCGTTTTTCCTACACTTAAATGTAGTATATAGGCTTAAATAATCAATAAACTATCTAGATGCGCAATCTCACTCAAAAGTCTGCCCATCGCGTCAGTTGGGCACAATTTTCATTAATAATCATTTCGCACGATACATGTCATAATGACATAGTAGCTCGTCTATCTAATCTAACATCTGTTGTAGTGTAGAATCTTACGTAGGTAATATCAGTTTTGTTGCTGGTTTCCCACAATCGCGTATAATATTTTGGGACGCAAAAAAGCTGTAGCAAGGGATGGCGAAGTCGTTCGGTAGTTTGGACCGGGGTTCGTCCTACGCTAAGCGCGCCAAGGCGCGGTCTTCACTTTGGAACTCGTCTGCTGAAAATGAAAATGAAAAGTGTTTATTCAGTTTAGGTCCTTAAAGAACACTTATGAATGTCAAATGAAGCTACCACTGGTTCGGGAGGTAGATTTCCACTGAGAAGAAACCAGCAAGAAACTCAGTAGTTACTCTTTTCAAAAAAATTGTGTTGAATACAGAATTATTTGTAATCAAAATAATTATATAAAGCAAATTATATTTACAATTTTTATCATATTAAGTATTAGTAAAAATATAATGCTCCAACGGCCATCGCTTCTGCGGCATACGTAACCGGCCCACAACTCCTTTAAATTGCTGATCCGGTGAACTATGTAGGTATTTATTTTATAAATAACTTCACTACGCATTTCATTCCTAGGCTGAGATAAACCTCGAGCATAGAAATAGTTTGTTCGATTGCACGTTGCGAGTCCAGGTCTCAGTTGCGTATATTAGTGCAGGAGTTTATATACTCAAAACATTCGTGTATGGCAATTGCGGAATCGTTGACGTGAAGACCGGGCGTAACTTGAGGAATAGCGCGCAGCCCTACTAAATCCTCCTACCAGCTTCAACCTCACTGTTGTACTAGTGAAGTTGAATAGTTTGGCCCAAGTAAACATAATTGGCGCATACTGATTGTGGCAATGTCCTATATGGTCTTTGACTTTTCTAGATTTCTAACAACCTTAACTTGTCGGGAAGTTTTAGACAAATATTTCTGTGCAGTATCTTTGCATGCTCTTGGGGGAGACCTATGTCCAGTAGTGGACTGCGATAGGTTGAAGAGAGAGAGAGAGAGATACTCTGCAGTCTTCTAAGCTGGCGAACAGTATGGAAGTAAACGGTGCTGTGGCCTTTTTATTAATAACCGGCTTGCTTTGATGGTTGGAGTTCGTCAAGTCACTTGAAAATAACTTGTAGACATCGCTTAGAAGTGGTACCGGTAAATAATGTTTATGTCTTCCTTTAAGATGAATAAGACAACGACGCTTCTGGGTCACATTATCAAAAATAACAAGAACATAATTACCTAATACCTTAGTCTGTACCAAGTGTTTGAGATTTTTTTCGTTCTTTTAAAATATTGTTGATTTGGATGACTACCTACTTATATTACAGAGACTTATATGCTGCGATTCGTTTCATTCGAAAATTATCCATAAATTATTTGTTTTGAAAACAAATATTAGACACATAGTCCAGTGCCGTCTATATTATGTAAACATAAAATTTCAAGTTTGACATTGAATTGACACTTGACATTTCATTACAAAAGCAAAACAAACAGAAACAGCTGACTGAAGGGAAAATACATGAAAATAATAATAATTATAGGGCTTTAAAGATTTTTACATAATTAATTTGGATTATGTGCTATTTGAATAGTGTACAAAGTCTTTTTATCTGAAATCATATCCATTCTAACCTCAAATTAGGAACTGTTAGAATTTAGTACAATCAAATCAATTAAATTGTATTACAATGTGCAATAAAGGCGCCGCCGTTGCTGAACTATTTACTAAAGCGATAGCTTCAACGAAGTGCTTCGACAGCAACTTACGAAAGGTAAAATTATTTAATTATTTGATAGATTTTTGCTACACGTCTGTCAGTTATATAATTTAATATTTGCCATGGTACAATAAGCCAGGGAAACAACCAGTACTCACGGGTCATATGAATTATTGTAGTTTTCTTCCAAAATCAGCATATGCTGTACAGCATATGCAATGAACTGCAGGGAATATATCTCCTAGACAACTTGTAATGAGAAGATAAGGCCATGACCAATAACACAGGCCTAATGTGTAAAGGTGGGATATTAAGTGCCTTCTTATTTTCAACCTATCGCAGTCCACTGCTGGACTTAGGTCTCTCCCATTTTGCACGAGATATACCAGTTTTCTGCTTTACTCATCCAGCCTCTACCAGTGACCTTTTGCAGGTTGATGGACCATCAAACCGGAGGTCCAACAATATGTTTGCCAACACATGGTCTTCACTCCAGAACTGATTTGCTCCAACGGCCATTGGTTCTGCTATGTATAATATGATCAACCACTACCACCTACCACTTCAACTTGCCTATCGCAGGCTATGTCAGTAACTTAAGTGCCTGTTGTATTTAATTTACTCAAATCATGTACACAACCATTACCAATTAATAAAATGTTTATGTGAATTAATCAGTAATTTTTTTAAGTTAAAAGTTGTGTGTTGTGGCAATGGAAAAATGGTGACAGAGTTCAAAGTGGGTCCGGAGCATTTGAACCAAAGAGGCACTCTACACGGTGGCTTCATTGCACACCTTGTGGATGCAATTTCAACTTATGCACTGACCACCAATGATCATGTGGACACAAGAGGGGTCTCCATAGATCTTAGTGTTTCGTAAGTTATATTTTTTTTATATTACCTACCACAGATAATTTAATAAAGATACTGTCAAAACTAATTAATTGTAAAGTGCGTTTCATCGATTATACTAAAAAAATAGAACAATAAATTGTTGGTTAATAAAGGAAAGGAATAATCTAATAACTAGTCCCTATGCCGTTATGTTGGCGCCTTGTCTGTAAATGTCATTGGTACGAAAAGGCGCTCCCCTACGGGACCTATGTTTTGTTTATTTAGTTTTATTTCCGAATGAAATCATGTCCAAACTTAGAAAAGCGGTGAAAATAAAACCGAATAAACAACTGGTGTGGACTGTCGCCTTCCTACCGGGAGGGCTGAGGTTCAAATCCCGACACGTACCAATGTGTTATCGAATTTTCGAAAATATATGTACGTTATCCGACGCTCTTACGGTGAAGGAAAACATCGTGAGGAAACCTTCATGCACGCCTGCGAAGAGATTCAAAGGTTGTGTGTGAAGTCGTCCAATCCGCACTGGGTCCGCGTGGACGACTAAGGCCTAATCGCCCTATACGGCTACCCGTACGATACGAGCCTACGCTCGTGCCCCTCGGTGGGGACGTTTGATGAGCTGATGATGAATAATATTGTTGTTAATGATATGATTTTCGTTACAGGTATATGAATGCAGCTAAAGAAGGTGACAATATAGAAGTTGAAGCGGTGACTAAGAAGACAGGAAAGAAAATTGCGTTTTTAGAAGTAGAAGTTCGTAATAAAGATAGTAATGCGGTGTTAGCATCTGGTAGACATACTAAATATATAGGTGTTTAGGTACTAAATATATAGGTGTTTAGGTACTAAATATATAGGTGTTTAGGTACTAAATATATAGGTGTTTAGGTACTAAATATATAGGTGTTTAGGTACTAAATATATAGGTGTTTAGGTACTAAATATATAGGTGTTTAGGTACTAAATATATAGGTGTTTAGGTACTAAATCAATTTGTATTAATGTAGCGCAAATTATTTATTCTATCATGTACAGCCTACTTGTTTGTTCATAATACAAAATATCTGAATTATAAAACCTAAGATATAGTAGTAAGTAGTTTAATAAAAAAAGTAAAATGTATGCCTTTTTATTTTAGTTTAGAGGTGGTCGGTTTTTTACTGTCTTCTGCTTCACATAGCCTTGGGTAGTTGATATAACAAGGGAAATTTTCAATTTTATTTATTATAAAGCTTTTTATTTTTGAGAAATAAAAAAGGACCTCGCGGCGCTTTTGAATATCTTATAACGCAGGTAATTACGCGGGCACACAGTAAGTATAAATATATATATATATATATATATATATATATATATATATATATATATATATATATATATATATATATATATATATATTAAATGGTAGTTATGTAAAAGAATGCATTATCTTACCAATTAAAATCATACGAGTATATGCAAAACTCACTATTCAGATACAATTTCGATCCATTTAGCGTTATCTGAAATTAGCGAAATTGCTGTACAAGGTAATTATGACTAGAAGGTTAATAGAAATGAAACAAGTATTGCATTTATTTCGTATATTAAGACGAACATCACGGTTTTACACATATAACATCGATAAATGCCATACAACTTGCTTATAGAGACGCAGCGTGGAGGGGAGAAAGAACTCAAGAAATACATGTACTGTAGGGCAAAACCTCCGATAAACAATAGATTTTTTATTTCCTGCCACCATGGAATTATGAAAAATACGTATGGAGTCTCGCTAACAACAAAAGTGCTATATTTGCGCACTTCTCTTTTTTATGTTATAGGTGTACAGGACGGTCAGGGCGCTCACCTGATGGTCAGTGATACGCCTAATCGATACGTTTTAATCCTCGCCGCCCGTCACCCGACATAACAGATGTTAGATCTCTTATACCCGGTAATTTTACTAGCTACAGTGCCCTCTTTCCGAAACACAAAAGCGCATAACACGCCTGTTTCATGACGATATTGGAACTGCGGTGGTACCTACCACGACTCAGTATCGAGTCTACCGCCTCTCTTTTGCCTATTGTAATCCATTTCTGGACATAGTAGTAAATATAGACATACATTTGATGTGGGCAAATTATATTTTGCAAGACCCCCAGATGGATGACCCAAGAAGACGAAGAAATTTTGGTTTACAAATTTTTTGTTCTAATTTGCGAAAAAAAGTCACCAAACTTCTCACTTTTTTTAAATAGACTTATGTGGTAGTAATTTGAGTATTGCCAGATACTTGCTAGTCGGTTTTTTTCATTTTTTATTGCTCGAATAGATGAGTAATTGTATCTATATAAGCGTTTGCGGTCCTCCGAGGCACGAGGCCGTTTGGACCGTGAGGCTGTAGGTGGTCGCCCACGTCTCCTACGCCTTACCCCGCCTCTGCCTCATTTGGCTTCAGATGGCTCAGTTATCCCAGCTCTTTGTGGTTGGTTAATCTCTATCAGCGACTTTCCGTAAGATGGTTCATCAAGCCGGAACGAGAATCAATTTCTCGTTCCGTAGTTCTAAAAAACCCTATACGTATCTTAATAATCGTAACTATTTGTTTTTTATCTGAATAGACTGTAAATTGTAAAAGTGACTGTTACGGACTGGTGTAGACTGGCCAGTAAGACTATGACTTTTATATTTGACGACAAAAATAGACTGACGAATTCGACTGACGAGAACAGAGGACTGCCGACCTATATTATTGTTTTATTTTAATATTATAATAAAAGACCACGACCGCAGTCCATGTTTTCTTTACAGTGACGTTTAAAAATTAATGAATAATAATATACCTAACTGTTATCTGCTAGCATTAAAAGATCTATTTTTATCGGAAATTTTTGCTCGCTTATCAATCGAGCGGGAACACCATAAAGCGATCCAAAGCTCGCCCACAAATTCGCAAAGAAAAACACATTGCAAAAATGTTCTTGGAATACATTGTAAAATTCGATATTTATGGCGCTAAACGTACCAGCCGTAAATTATAAACTAGCGCATCGTATCATACGAAAACTGCAGTTCGTTACTTGAGACCATATGTCCTTGTCATGCAAAATCTCCCCAATCTTCCAATAATTTTCAGTAGAAAACTACCTCCCGAACCAGTGGTAGCTTCATTTGACATTCATAAGTGTTCTGTAAGGACCTAAACTGAATAAACACTTTTCAATTCATTTCAATAGCTTTGCTGTTCGGGAAGCCTTGTGTCCTGCAGTGGAGCTTAAAGGTTGATGATGAATATTTCATGTAAAAGAGGGTTGCCAGGTGACTGTAATTTGAGGTAATTTTGAAAGTATTTATTTATTCTGTCTCAGAATATGTGTAAACTAATTACGCTCTCTCCCACTCCAAAGTAAAACGAACGGCGTTTTTACTGTCAAAACTAACATTTGCTCCACTAAAAAAAATACGTCGTCACATACACTTTATTTTATCTGTCACTCATAGGTACGTCTATTTTCTGTTGAAATGACAGAGCGAATATTCGACATCGGATCTTAGACTGGCTCTTTTTCAATATGCAGATGACAGCTGATACCATCGCTTAGGGACATTGTACATTCTGACGTCGCTTATGTCAATTTAGCAATATCTAATAGCCACATTGATTCGACCTTTTAGAGTTTATGTTCTGCTTATATGATATTATTGAACCGAATAAGCTGTTTAATGTTTAATTTCCTCACTTTCGCATCTTTCCAGCAATGTGCCTGTTATTTTTAAAATACCTATTTATTCATTGCGCATGTATCAGTATGTACCTAACACTTTCACATAGTCATAGGGTGTTTAAACAGAGTTGATCGTCTAATATAACCCTGGTAGGGTGTAGCAAATAATTTAATCTAATTTTATTGAGTCTAGAAATACTAACGGCAATGTATTTTTATAGAGCTTTCCGATAATTTGAAGTAAATTCATTTCAATTTCCGATGTTTTGTAGTTAAAATTGTAGAGTACCTATTCATTGACAGTAAAAACGTCTATATCTCCGTTTTAATAATTAAAGCGTATGTGACTAATGAAACTATTAGAGTACATGGTTTAAAGTAGGTACTAATAGTAACCATATGCACAAACAATACAACAGTTCACAGCTTATAATATGAAAATGAACCTTACGTATATGAACTGAAAGCTGAAAACCAAGCGTAGAATACAATGGTATTGAATGCAATGCGTAATTTATTAAAACGGTTCATCAACCTAATATGAATAGGTCAATGTGAATAATTTAATTTGTCATCACACGTAAGTACATGGTAACCTTCAGATGGGGAGCGTCACAGATTTCCAGACAAGTACACTATTATACATGCACAATACTCACATCCACATCCATTTTATTAATATTTATTTAGAATTATGCTACACAAATTGTATTTACTATTATTGTATAAGTAATATTAATATGCATTTATTTAAGTATTTTTAGCAGCAAGATCGTCCGTGCGCGACTCAACCGGGCTCACTGAAAATCGGCGCCAGGGTTCACTACTGGTGTCCCTGGCTTATGCTGAGTGAGTCCGTTTGATTCAGGCATCGTAGCACATGTTGTTTCTGTGTTATTTCTTATTTTATTTATTTTTTATTGTTGTTTGTTTATTGTGATATGTTTTACATGTGATTGTGCTGCGGTGCATTGGATCAATTAATGTTTTCTTTCTTTCTTTCTTTACATACGTGGTGTGGATTTTGTTAGTTGCACAGATTATTCAAGAGTGGTTATGATTTTTGAATTCGTAAACATTTAAACTAAAGTATAACGCCGATAAGTTTTCAGAATCGTCACTTACGCTGTTCAATAGATATACACCACGTGTCTATAAGCAAAGCTAGTGTATGAGTATACTTATAATAACTTACATACATCTGATACATCTTATTATATTATAATATCTTAGTTGCGTTAACATAGTTAGGGAGTTGAATTAGTACAGTATTATTTTTCGTAGACGCAAAAGCTTTAAATCGAAATTGACCACATTTTCAGCCTGAATTTTTCTGTTTTAAAATCTGACGATTGTTCTTATACCAATGTTAGCAACCATGATGAGTAAATTTTTGATCTCAATAGTGAACAATAGCACCAGTGATCAATAACGCCACTGCCAAACATGGGTCTCCCTCATTTCTTGGATATCGTGGTAAACAATTGGCCTCGTCCAGCGCCTAACATCTTTATATGTAGCAAGTCTTCGGTCCAACGAACGAAGACTACGGAGAGCGCCTAACTTTATATCAAGACGCAGTCTCCACTTCAAAACTTGTTGTTTCAAACTAGCAATCAATTTGACATCGAAAACTCGAAGTTTAGCGGCTCTTTCGGCCATAATTTAATGACTGCGATGATGCGAACTGTTGATTAGGAATCAGTTATTTAGTGACAATTAATTGATTTTACAAATGTTATTTTCCCACTTATTCCCACTCAGCTTTTTTGTACAGTATTTTGTCTTTCATAGAGAAAGGATGAGATAATTTATAACAAATAAATGCCCCTTATCTGATATATCATCTCGAGTTAACAAATACGTACGTATATATCGAATAAACGAGTACGTTTTACAAATACAGAGCTGCGTTGTTATTTTTTTTCAGTCTGTACCTATAGTATAAATATAGCCTTTGTTAAATGTACCATTTCGGAATAAATATTGTATAAAGTACTCGTATTTACATAATTAAAGAGACGTACGTTATCTACATACAGAAAAGCTGTTGTGGGAATTAAAATAGGCTGCGGTCTACGAAAAATTATAATGTATCAGAGTATTAACAAATTACAGTAAAATATGGACGAATTCAATTTAGTCGCAGTTTGAGTGCCTCATTTTTAGTTTGAGTGAATGTTGTTATGTTAAAATTCACAATATTAGTTGACGGAATAATTTATTGTTATCATTACCTAAATCATATAACCGAATTATATTAGGATTTACCGCGAACGTATTAAAATAATACAACCTTAAAAAGCATAGTAACACATTCAATACTCACGACACGAATAAAATAAACCCGTGGCCAATAAAATTCTTTTCTATGTGTTGAATGTTGCAATTATTAATGATTTAAAGCACAATGTCTTTAATTTTTAGTATCGTTTTATGTTTGTTTTTTTAATTTTTATCTTTATAGTTTTATTTTAGTTTCTTTTAGCCTACTTTGTATCTCTCTTCTTATGAAGTATAATTTACCGCACCCAGTATTTATTTTCTGCATGGCCTTGTGGTAAACGGGTAGAGAATGTCTCTAGGCATTAAGTTAGCCATTGCGTCTGACTTCACGCACAACCTTTTAATCTTCGTAGGCGTGCACAGGTTTCCTCACGATGTTTTCCTTCACCATAAGAGCGACGAATAAACGTACATATAATTTAAAAAAATCGAACATATACTGGTGCGTGGCGGATTTTGAACCCTCCAGGTCGGAAGGCAACACTCCACACCAATGAGCCACCGACGCTCACAAAAATATATCAGTAACCACTTGTAAATATCTTGTGAAACAACCTAATAGCTCAATTTCTTGATACAAAATACACTTGTGATTCTTATTTTATTTAACAAGAAACACCAGTCATGAGACTCTGGATTCATGTTTAGAGGGTTTGGTGCTTCAAAACGTTATATCTAAACCTTGACAGTATTGCCTCTCTTTTATTGGGGAGTTGTTAATCAGCGCGTCTCTTCAACCTATTTTAGTCCAATGTTGGTCATATATCTTCTCCATTCTGAGTAAAATATCCCGATTTCTCCACTTTCCTCATCCAGCCATATTTCGCAAGTCGTCTATGGGGCTGGATGGCGTCCTAAGCTACGCTTGCCGACGCAGTCTCTACTCTAGAAGTCTGCTCCAACGGCCATTGATCCTGCTCTTGTTGTGGCAACACTCGGACTAACAGCTGATATCAACTTGTCCCGATATTTAATTTTGAAATAATTGTAAGTATAGAAAATTAGGGAACGGCCCCCTGCCACTTCAATATTTCGATCTGATCCCTAGCCCAGCCCGCTCCATTGCCCTGCGTGTGCCTGCTATTTATAATCGGTAAGCATTGAATGTGTCACGTTATTTGAAATTTTCGTTAACAATGGTGCAAATTAATATGACAATGTAAACAATAATTAAGTATCAATTGTAAGTACTTATGAATTAACACCAAGAACTTTCAAAAACACCGAGAACAACGATAAAACGATTACTGACTTCAACACGTTAAATAAACCAGCTTTTTACCTCGTCTCTATTACATTTGTGTTAGTCAATGCGACTGCAGACATCTAAGGTTTTAATAACATATTCAGTTCATTCCCTATGTGCTAAGACGAACATTCTTAAATTCTATATGACACTTAGGATTTCAATCATTTTAAAAGAAAGGCTACCTAACAATCATATTATCATTGTTAATATTCTCATGGGGGGTTACCGCAATCTCTTAAAACAGTATTGTTATAATGACACGTCAGCATTTTTGTACCACGACGAAGTAATACACGTTACAAAAGACGAAGTAATATTCATATTACTTCGCTTCTATATAGTAACACTGTTTTAAAAGATGGCGGTAACCCACCTGGGCTTACCGCAGTCTATTTAATCATTATTAAAATAATATTTCTTCGCCTTTTTTGGTGCAAACATGCCGCATATCGTTAAAGTAATACTGTTTAAAAGATGGCGGTAGCCCGGTAGCCCCCCTGGAAGATAACTGATCAAAAATATTTTGTATACATAGTACCAGCAGATGTCTATGACACAGGGAATACGCCTCAAAAGTGTACCAGATATTGTCATCTGACATCAAACTTGATCTTCATACTTATGATGCTACTCCTATTAAGACTACAGCTCAACAGGCCAAAACGCCGAAGCGCTTTTTTCCAAGTATCAAAATTCATTTTTGTGCTTTATTTTGGAATTTTAAATGTATTTTTTTATTGTATTTTTTGTATTCTTTTTGACGTTCATAAGTGCTTTTTGTAAGCCTAATCTGATTAAATGAATTTTGACTTTGACTAGATGTCCGGTTTATAAGACACATGCATAAATTTGGGGTACTTTACTATCTCCCCATAGCTATATTCTGCTGGAAGGCCTGTGACGTGCATTTGGCCATTATAGGCTG
The DNA here is from genome assembly GCA_019425675.1 of Leucinodes orbonalis. Classification (NCBI taxonomy): domain Eukaryota; kingdom Metazoa; phylum Arthropoda; class Insecta; order Lepidoptera; family Crambidae; genus Leucinodes; species Leucinodes orbonalis. The sequence continues at coordinate 28,489 of PQWD01007534.1, forward strand.
ATAATGATAATGGTAATTCTAAACATATGTGATATGATTGTAGGGTAGTCTGCCCTTAAAAATTATTGACTATAATAATAGGCCTTAAATAACTAGAGATAAGTTCAGCATAAACGACCCCTGATTAGAAGCAGTGGTAGATTAAATTTGACATTTACGTGTATTCTTTATGGACTTCAGTTAAAATAACTGTTTACTTTGAATTTTGGATCTGAAATTAATGTTTTGCAAGTGGTATTGTTAAATGAGAACTGCTCTCATACGAAGAGTTTGTTTTGAATATTGTCTGATACTTCACAGTTAAAAAGACAACATTTCTCGTAGTATCAGCTCTTCAATATATGAACAGTTTATTGAATAGTTATGGTCGCCGGTTGTTGACTACTGAATAAATACTGATATCTTTTATTTACTTCTTTAATACCCACAACTTCTAAGTTAGTTATGAAGTTTCAGACAGTGGTGTTGTGTTTTTCACAATTAGTTAAAGCAAAATATTCTCAAATTTCATGCCGATTGTGCCGAACCTACCGGAATTTACGACTCGTGACTTAATGATCTCGTAGTAAAGATTGGCATACTGCTAACTTCGGTAGTGTTAAATTCTCATAACGGAATTACTGGTGCATATTATAATACCTATATTATAAAATTTTATGTAGGTATCTATATGAAAGTATGTATTAAAGAAATAATTAATGTATTTTTGTATACATGAAGTCACGAGTCAGGTTAATAATTGATTGCATAGAAACAAGACTGGAAACAATGTTTTTGGAGGTGAAGAGAAAGTCTTAGAGAAAATTTTAAAAACATCCTTCAATCTCATTAAGTTTCACCTATGACCAGAGAGACTATTCCCACTTATAACTGCAAATACAGTCCATTGACGACTTCTTAACATTTTACCCACATTTTTTAAAATGCCGCCATATGGAGAGCATTGTGTAGTTATTTTATATTCAAAAATAACAGTACAGGTACCTATATAATCAACCATGTTAGTGTGAAAATTATAGCTATGAAACATAAATTATTAATATAATTATTATAAAGACTAGATTAATTTGTTTCTACATCTCGTATAAGTGCTTAAGTTAAAATGGAATATGTTACCCTGAAAGAGAACACGCAATAATAGATAGAAATAGATATATGTATAAAATACAACAAATTAGTATATATCATGTATAGAGAAGGCTAGGGTGAAGTAGGTATAATAATTAGAAAAATATTTGGGAATAATTCAACAATAAAGTGAGCCTAAAAGGTATCCCTCTCATTTTCCCCTGACATTCCCAAGTGACAATTGTCAAAAGACAACCCACAAAAACGTGTGACATTTAAATGAAGTGTAAATTATTATCTCATCAAGTCTATACCATTAAATGCAAGAAATAATCAGAGTTCCTATTTACCACGAAAAAATACATACGGCCGGCCTAAATTAGGTGATCATGAAGTTATTCCTTAGACTTATCCGACTTACCAAAGTATCTAAATAGCTCCAGACATACTCATCTAAAGTGTTCCAATCATTTTATCTGTAGCAAGACAATATAAACATGATTGGTACATGAACATACCAACAACAGTTCGCGCTAACATAAGCCTACTTTTGTCAGTCAAATAAGTCTTCCCATTAAATCATGAGGTCGGTTTGCATATGTAGCTTTGTGTGAGACCTAGCCGTTTGTAATTTTTTGTGGTAATTTTGCAATTTAGGCGCGTTTGCATGTCTTTTCGAGATGTTCCACACGCTGCTTCAGCGTAAACAGGGTGGTTGCAAGATCTACTTGGTTTATTTCCAATTTGTCAACGCGGTCGCTTGTTCCTTTACCGGTGCCAGGGTTAATGAGGTGCTTGACGTCACGGCGGGCTCGGCGGGCACGTCGCTTGGCCCGTTCGTTGTCCTCAGAGCAAGATTCACAGTCAGCCCAATAGCGAACATCCATCGACGGCAAGTCTTCGCAAGAAATAAGACCATCTTGCTCATCAGGCAGTAAGAACACGTTCTCTCCAATAGTGTCGATGTTGTCACCGTTGTCACATAGCACGCGGGCCAGGCTAGTTTTCTTTATTTCGTTCAGCTGATCGGGCTTGAAGACACTTGGATTTTCATACCACAACCTGTCCCCATCTCTCAAGCGCTTGAATTGCTCCACAAGAAGACATCGAAACAGAGGTCCCACCTTACCACCTTCCACTTGATCCTCGAGTATTCCTCCAACCCAGACGTCGATGTTGTATACAGATCCATAAAGTTCTTTAAGCTTGTCACGGATATTCTTGTCTGAAATCTCATTTGCCAGATCGTCGAAATCATTCACTTCAGACATGTTGCACACCTGACGCCATTCGATGTAAGGAGGGATAGCATGATCTCTTCCACGCTGAATATTGATTGCTGCTAAATCTAGGGCCACTGCATGAGATGTATAAAACAGTTTTTCAGTAAGTTCGGAATTCAAATTCTCAGATGGTTTCTTAAGTTTCGCAGGAGTCATGAACATTCCCCTCAGTAATGGATCGACGCCTCCTTCATCAACCAAACGCCAAGGAGCAAAGAAAGCATCGCGCAGAAGTAAATGCCCTTGCGGAATCGTTTCGAAGTTCTCGTCGTAACGGTGAAGAATTGGGTTTATCATACTGTGACCGAACCGTAAAGCAGCTGTAGCAAAAACATTAGAAATAGATGGATTCACGTTCGCGTCGTATCCATGGTATTTTCCGAGTTGTTCATAGCCTTCCGGTCCAAGCACCAATGGCAACCAATGCTCGTAAGTTATGAACTGAATCTCTGCTCCAACTACCTTCCTTGCTTCTTGATAGAGCCGGTGACCATCCCAAATGGGGTTCACATCTCTTAGCAAACTAGCAACACGGTTATGCTCCCTCATCCATATTGTGTGCATAGCGGCGAGACCAATTTGTTCGTTAGCTCTTATATCACCAGCGACGAAGCAGTTTCTAGTACTCTCATCAAGGTTCCTCCGGCAGTCCATTGCGTTAATACCGATGGTTGGCAAAAGAGGCTTCTTACCAGGGAAGATAGCACCGACTCGCAATAGGCCATTTTCGTTAGTCAAGTCGCGCAGATCTTCGGCGACAGATTTTTCGAAACCGTAGACTTGCGATGCATCAATGAATGAAGTGAGCTGGTTGATTTGCTCTCTGGGTTGCAGTTTTCCGAAAAGAGCTGACGTCATTCCTGATCCACACACAGCACTAGTCCTGATGAAATCAATGCACCGACGGTTGTTAATCCTGGGATCGTTCTCGGGTACATCGATGGGGAAACACGGAGCTGCGTAGTCGCATGTCTTTTTGCAGTCTACGCCATCCCAGGTTTGAGAGCTCACGGATGGTAGCGCATGATCCAAGTCGTGGTCCAACCATTGACCCCACTGCATCGCCATATGGGTCAACTTTACATCTTGTGATATAACTGTTGTTGTTATTATGGTAGTGGAAATCAATCGAGCCGGTGGGAGGAGGTATCCATTATATTTTCTGTCTTTATTCCATCCAACGGGCTGGCTGAATCCGTTTTCATAAATAGGATACAGAATCCTTCTGAAGGCCGTTAGAGACGCGCCCCACATAGGATGTGCGAAGTTGTTGCAACTGCCATCGATGCTGCGGTATTTGCCGTGGAAGCACATATCAGAGCAATCCTTTTCATCGCGGTGTGCCACGCATCCTGACAAGCGGGCTATGATCTCCAAATGCTCGCCTGTAAGTATTTTATCGTAGACAAATGGATGCGTCGAGTTGATAGAAAGTCCGGCCAGTGTGTAATCTTTTACTTTGTCGAGGGTTCTTTCATAAACTTCTGCAGCACGAGCCAATTCTCGCTCTGGTGCGTTCGGGAATCGAGTGATTTTGTACAAGTTGTTGACGTTTGTTTGAAAATCTTTGTTGTTAAATAATTCATCAACGGTTCTAGCGATAGCCTGGTCGATATCTCTTGCCGCTTGTGTTAGTGCGATGTTCACATATTCATCTCCAGGCAGTACGTGATTCTTTACTGTCAAGAACACCGATGCCGCATCACGCCCATAATCATTGAATACGTAACATTCATAGCGACCCGAGTCAGTGACTGTAAGGTTGTTGATGATCAAACTTCCAATGATGGTAATAGAAATTCTATCATTGACCGTTATCCGGGATCCGTCTTTGCTCCACTCGATTGACGCAGGTGGTTCGCTTTCAACTTCACAAGGCATTTGAACAGTCATTCCCTTGAAAGCATCGGTGTCTTCAGGTTTCAAAACGATATGAGGTGGAATTATCTTAGCTTCGTCTACTTTCAAGATTGCTGAAATTTCGGTGAGCCCTTCGGAGTTTTCGGCTCTGCAGTGATAAATGCCATCGTCGTCGTAGGTCACTTCCACTATAGTCAGAGTCTCGTTGCTATAACTCAAAAGGATATTCTCGTTGGGAACCAAATCTAAGGTGTTTCTGTACCATGTTATTGTTGGTTTTGGTTCACCTCGGGCTCTGCATATAAATTCGACTTTGTCGCCAAGGGCAGCTGACACATCCTTGGGAACCGTAGTGAATGCTGGTGCAACTGAAACAATAACAATATGTTACTATAACCTGTATATGATGCCTGAAAATATAGATGTAATCCATGGAAAGGCAGTTCTTACTTATCAAGCCCAGATTAACAGTAGCGGTGGTTTCGCCGTGAATGTTTTCGGCTATGCAGGTGTACTCTCCTACATCCTCGGTCTGAACGTCGTGGATTGTGATGGTGCCATTCTTCTGGATTTTTATGCGATCATTAAGCACCAATCTTTCGTTGTTAAATAGCCAGCTGATATGAGGTTTCGGGTCACCAGTGGCTGCGCAATGGAAATCTACTTCGGGTTCGTTAATTTTAACCATGCGTCTCCTCGGCAAGACGGTGAAAACTGGACCGGCTATAAAAAAGGAAAATATTATTTTATAACAATATTGTTTCATTCTCTTACATGATGTAATATTTAGTTGATTCTTACACTCCTTCTCGGTTTTCTTGACCACCATTCGAGCTGGTTTCGAACGCACTTGGCCGTTGGAGTTGATGGCCATGCATTCGAAAACGCCGGAGTCAGATTCTTCAGCATCGTGTACCATGAGCGAGCCGTTCTGCACCACTTTGTATCGGGAGCCGTGCAAACCCAAAGCCACGGAGTCGCGAAGCCAGATGATCTCCGGAGGCGGGTCTCCGGTGGCGACGCAGTTGAACGCGACATTCTCACCGAAGTTGACCACGGCGTCTTCAGGGTTCATCTTGATTTCAGGGTTCGCTGTAAGAGGTTTTCGTATTATTTTCGAATCTCGTGACTTTCATCGGTTAATTAGCAATTAGCAAATTCAAAATAAGCAATACAAACATATGCCAACTATCACACATATCATATCCTACTACTACCATACTCAAAGCGATCCGCATAGGCGTATGTTAAATTTAAAAAAACAAGAGTCAGGCCTTTAAAATCACGAGATTGACCCAAATCATAAATATTGGTCTGCATGGATGGTAACTACCTAATGCAATGCATGGTGACTACTTAATGCACCATGAATACCATTGTAGATAAAAATCTTATCTCAAAGCCAAAATTCATCTATACATGTATGCTGAATCTTAATTCACACACAGTAAACCCATGAAGGATGAACATCTATAGAACGGAATTGTAAAAGAAAAATCATTTTATTAGTGACACTTACGGCATTGGAAGTCGTCAGATTTCATGGTGGACAGGGAAGCGCCGGTGGCGTGATCAGGCCCATAACAGGTGGCAAGGACGTTCATCTCTTTATGGTCATGGAGCATCTTGGCGAACCACTTCATGTTGCAGTCGCACATGAGCGCGTTTCCGTCGAGACGAAGTTTGTGTAGACGAGGCATTCCAGAGAACGTACCGGGAGGGATCATCTTCAGCTTGTTGCTGTGCAAGTACCTATAAAAATATTTAACACGTCAGCTTTAAATATAACTTTTCTTCAACAACTGGTAAACAAGTTATTGAAACTAGTAATTGAATCGAAATGATTCTTTATCTCATTTCAACCAGAAAGAATTGGTCTCCCCATCTGTACCCCATCAGATAGTAAATTTAACGGGTATAATACCTTACCCAAAATCTGTTGTCTCGGGTGACGAGCGGGTGTTGGCGAAAAGTAATCACAGCTATTGTTATTGATCTCCACCGACACTTCATCTGACCACGTTTGACCATGCGTATCACTTACCACCAGGTGAGCGAACTAACCGTACCAGTCAATCAATAAATCTGCGCCGGATATCCCGGTCTCCCACTAATTCTACGCCTGGGGGGTTACTGCCATGTCATAAAACAGTATTTATTTATGGGTATGCCAACAGGACACACTTAACTTGGAAACCCCAAATATTTGAATTTATGTTCTAAACAAACAGTATTATAAAAAATACTACTTCGCTTTTTCTGGTACAAAAATGCTGGCGTATTATTATATTTATATTATTTATTATATAAGTATTATTTATTATATTCAATAAATAAATATTCACTGACATTCACACAGCGCCATCTAGCCCAAGTTAAGCGTGAAGCCTGTTTTATGGGTACTAAACAACGGATAAACATGCTTATATGCATATTTTTTGGTAAATACATACATATTATACATAGAAAACACCCAGACCATTACAAACAGATATGTTCATGTACACAAATATTTGTACTGCCCGGGGATCGAAACCGGAACCCTTGGTTACAGCCGACCTCTCAACCGCAACACCAAATAGGTCGTCAAAATATTACTACCGTTTTAAGAGATAGCGGTAACTAACCTGATACCGTCCTCCAGTTTTATAATTCTTTCTTCACCAGCGACCTTTGGAACTCGTGAAATAATCAAAATATATAAAGTATTGAATTTAACTAAAATAAACAAAATCATTAACCAAAGTAATTATTTAAAGTTCCATTAACCATGTATATCGTTTTAACTTAGTTGAATTTAATATTTAATGTATACGAGTTTAGTTCTCTTGCGAATTCAATCATTTCTTATTTTATCCCCAAGAGATCGCTAAGAGTGTAACAAGTTTGCCAGTATAGGTGAGTACTTACAGCCTCTCCAGACGGGGCATGTTGGAGAAGGTGACCGGATCAATCTCATGAATCTCGTTTACATGTAAGTACCTGTAAACAAAGACGTAGGTCAGGGACAGCTCGATTGATTGACGGGCGCAAGCTCCCACGAGACAATCAATTTTCTTCTGTTATACCGCATTTTTAAAATAAGCAGTTAAACGTCTAATGCCCTGTAATTTTACTAGCTACAGTGCCTTTATTTGGAAACACAGAAGTGCAAAACAATTCTATTTCAAGGGACGATATCTGGCACTGCAGTGGTACCTACTTAGGCCTAATACCCAGTCTACCTCCTAGTAAAGTTATAGATAAAGATGTGTTATGGTTTGCTAATGAAAATGTATCCAACTTCAAAGCTAAATTAGTTTTCTAGTTTTGTGTAATATGCGAATAGCAGTCTAAAACCAACAAATAGCTTCGGAATAAAATAAATAAAACCATGTTATTAAAACCCTTTTTAAACTCAGCAAATATTAAATTTAGTTGCACTTACAACGTATTTTATATAAACTCTTGCATCATGCGAATAAGAACTTTAATATATGGTTGAAATCATGTTGATACAAGTTTGCATGAAGTGAAAAAGTCTGCAAGTTTTAATTAAAGCTATGTGCCGCAAATTGTTTATGTATGGAACGTTAGCTGATATACAAGCCAAAACACTATTTACAGTATGAACCCATGGTGATTACGTAGGATTGCGTAGGATTCAGTAAAGTAGGTTCGAAAATAAAACATTGACATGGATATTAATATGTTCGAGTAGCAGTTTGCTTATGAAGTAAGCCACAGATGACCATCGTCATGGTGTCTTCATCACTTTGGCTCATGGTGAGAGGTACTCGTATACCCTTTCTGTGTCTTTAAAATTTTAAGGAAATTATTGTATTTTTCCATAGTAATAACATTTCCTACTTTCTTAATACTATTGTAATAAAGAAGATATTTTTGACATGTATCTTTATTGAGAAGATATTTGACAAACTTTCAGAAAAAAATCAAACTATTAATTGGAAATTTAAGTAAATAATTCAGGTGAGACTTACAAGTAATATCTTACAAGAAAAAGCCTATACCGGGGTAACTTTTACAAAAAGTACCTACCCACTTATAGCAAAGACGTAAATTCAAATAATTTACTTATTAGCAAATATAATAATTCTATATGGTATCCGTTCGAATGTAGCACGCGCGTAGATAATTGATTCCTGTATTGTGTGTTGTAAATTGACTCCCGTGCTACATGCGATAGGGTATTAGGTTTCCATAAAACTTTCCATAATATGAGTACTCGTGTATTATATATTGTAATACTAAGTTAATTGGATACCAATGATCCGAAATTCACACTACGTTTGTTTGAGTTTTCAATACTCACAGTTGTGCCAAGTGTGGCAGTCCTCGAAAGACATCGTGGTCGAGATGCCTGATCTTGTTACGGTACAAGTACAGGTAACGAAGCCGCTTCAAGCCGAGGAACATGCCGGTCCGGACAGACGTGAGCTGGTTGTCGTTGAGCAGCAGGGAGCGGAGTTTACGGAGGCCACTGAACACTCCGGTGGGGAGGTCCGTGAAATGGTTGAAGCGGAGGTCCCTGGAACAATGACAAAAAATATCAGTTACTGTCTTTGTGTTCTAGTGCGCACAGCGTCTAGGTTTATCGCTGCCTTAGATAAATGAACTTATTTAATGTCCAATCCCACTCGAAAAGTGTCCGCGGCAAAATTCTGCCCAGAACATGATAACATTTTTTTTGTTTGTCTTAAAATAAATGTATTTTTATTTTCTTTTCGTTTGTTTCTAGAGTGGTAATTTCGATAAAAATTATATTTCCTAATGTAACACCTCTTTATGCTCAGTTTATGAAATATCAAGTTGTGGAGACTTCACTGATTTCAGTAATAGTACATTTCTTGTTTTTTGTATATGAAACTGTATTGTTTGTTTCCCAAATAAATAAATTTGCCATTGCCCATTGGGTAGAATTTTCATTCATCGCGTCCCTCGCTACTCGTATCTATCATTATGACAGTAGTGTGTTCGTGCTTTTGATTTTGTACCTTACAGTAGAAATTTAAGGTAGGTAGTCATTATTTTCCTCCATCAATACCGCACTGCGCCCGTCACCCGAGACGACAGATGTTAGGTCATATACCTGGTAATTTAGGAACCGTCATGCGATTGAAAATATTTTTCAGTTGATACAGGTCAACAAGATCAACTGAGAGCACATGTTTCCTAACCCTACTTAATATGATAAAAATTATGAATAGTATTTGCCTTATATGGGACGACCCATTTGGTGTCGCGGTTGAGAGGTCGACTGCAACACCAAGGGTTCCGGGTTCGATCCCCGGGCAGTACAAACATTTGTGTGCATGAACATGTCTGTTTGTAATGGTCTGGGTGTTTTCTATGTATAATATGTATGTATTTCCAAATAAAAAAAAATGTATATAAGTATATTTATCCGTTGTTTAGTACCCATACTACAGGCTTCACGCTTAACTTGGGACTAGATGGCGCTGTGTGAATGTCAGTGAATATGTATATGTATGTATTTATATAATTATTTTGATAACAAATGATTCTGTACTAAACACATTTTTTTTGAAAAGAGTTACTATTAAGAAAGAAAGAAAAAACATTTAATGGCCACAAGGAACGCAAGTAATAGAATATAAACAAGAAAACTTACAAATAAACATAAAAGAACCAGTGGCCAATCAGGTACAAGCCTCAGCAAATGCTGCAGTAGTTTAACCCACTGCAGCACTGATCTTCTGGCTGTACCTGTAGCGAGTGAGTGGGACAGATGAAAAAAGTAAACAATAATACAAAGTCAACATAAAAAAAATATAAACATCATTCGATACACTTAAAAATAACAGAATAACTATAATATACACTTAAATAAAAGAAAGAAAACATTCACAAAAAAAAAACAAAAAAGACAATGGGAAAGAAAAAAACTGAGACGGGGGGAAGGAAACAGCGCTATTTCACCCGACAGAAACTGAGTATCTTGCTGGTTTCTTCTCAGTGAAAAACTATATCCCGAACCAGTGGTAGCTTCATTTGACATTCATAAGTGTACTGTAAGTACCTAAACTGAATAAACACTTTTCATTTTCATTTGCAGTAACACCTAAAAATCCTTTATTCTGTGTCCTAATAAAAAAGTACTTAATTCATAATAATATGTTGGTTAGCCTATTCTTAGGGTACTAACTTCTAGGTTACACCGATCATATAATGAGTAATAACTAGTCATTTTGTAGCAATGGAAGCGTCTATTTTAGGCGGGTTGTACGTGACTTGTGCGCTTTTAATGCTCAAAGCAGTCGCTAGCTGGTAACTGGTGACCATGTAAGTCGAATAAATACGATTATATGACAATTTTTGTAGGGTTATGGTTAAATGTCGGATATTTTTCATATATTTATAACATGAAATATTATTATTATGTACTAGGTATTTATTACTAAAGGTGTATTCTACACATATATTCTACACATTTTACTTTAACCTACTTTAAAATAGCTTTTTTGCTTTATTTAGTATTAATACCTATATTTATTTATTTAAGGACAACCAACATAACAAACGATGATATCATTCACAATTATAACTTATTAGTGACATAACAGTTCGCTGTTATACTTAAAGGCTGCCACGACATGCACTAATGTATGCCTTTTAATAAATTACATAAATTTTAACAAATTAATTAAATTATGTCTGCAACAAAACTATTTTCCGGACCCAAATGCATCTAATAACAAAGATTTAAATTTGCGCAGTGAGAATGACATATCATATTGTACAGACGAGCGCGATACATTGTTATTGAGTAATTTCATAGTGCTAATAAAGCAGTGTACAATCAGCACTCGTCAGGTTCGGTTATTTATCTCTCTTCGGAGTCACCACCCTTTAGCATTACTGTGTGTGTGGTATACACCATACATCGTTGCTTTTGGTCCTTCGAGCTTTCGTACTAGCGGGACCTTTCGCGAGAACAGTTCTGTATATGTTTAATTTTAAAAAATAAAGCAGCGAGTTAGTGTTGCAGATATCGGCCTGTCATATGGACAACAACGGATAAACATAATTAATTAATTTTTGTTAATAAATTCATATTATTCCTACAAAGAAACACCCAGATCAATACAAACAGACATGTTCATGCACACAAATGGTTGTACTGGCAATATGTGAATGTCCGAAAATTTGTTTATTTCAATTCAGCACAGCTTTTGCACAATTTGCAACAGACAGCGCAGTATTGTTCTCTTCATTGGGATATCTGAGCCAAATACTAGAGGCTTTGGAATTAGGAAATTGATAGCTGGCTCTTTGGTCGAGTGACGGCTGAAAAGCTTGCGTGTGGCTCCAATTATGCTAAATTTAATATGCGCTCATACGATTGTTAATGTCTCAATAGTAAAGTTTTTCACTTTCGTTCTGTTTTATCATCATCATCAGCTCATTTAATGTCCCCACCGAGATCACGGGCCTACCCATAAAGGGTGTATAGGCCTTAGTCGTCCACGCGGGCCCAATGCGTATAGGCCGACTTCACGCACAACGTTTGCATTTTTTCGTAGGCGTGTGCGGGTTTCTCACGATGTTTTCCTTCACCGTAAGTGTTGGATAAACGTACGTATAATTTTTAAAATTCGTAAATACATTGGTACTGGCGGGATTTGAACCTGCACTCTCCACATCATCAGAACGCCAGTTCCGCTAATTAAAATGATCGTTAATGTAGCTTAATAGTAAAATTTTGCACTCATTCGTTTTATTTTATGGTAGATTTTAATTGGTTAGACCATAATACAATTCGTTATACTATTTTAAACCATTAACATTAAAGTTGTACTTGAATACCAAAACAGTAAGACTGTAAACTGTCGTAATGTCAAATAAATTAGTATAATTGGGTATTTGACACCACTAATCGCACGCACTTTTTATGAGCTGTCAAAAAGGAACGCGTCCATATATTTTGTATGGTATTATTGATATGTGACGTCATTGCTCACTATCATCAATAATTTGACCTAATATTTATTGGTTTCAGTGTATTTAAAAATACAATATTGCAACTAAACAAAAGTGATCAATGAAACGACATATAATATAAGGTGCGCTTTTATAAAATATATGCGCTTTTATAAAAATATTTTATAAGATAAGGTTTGGAATTTTATTGCGGATGGTGGAAAACAGAATTGAGACCCTCCTGTGTTGCTCCTCTGTTAGTATTATAAATAACAAGATTTCGCTCGCGGCTTCGCTCGCTTAGGTAACACGGCACCTCTTTCCCGATTTAGAGCACGGAAGAGAATTCGGAACAACATTATTTAATTATGCTACCACCTTCCATTTTAGGGAGTCGATAGCTGTCTTTTTTTAAATTTAATGTACCTGTATCTTGCAATAGTCTTGATTTTGTAAACAGTTTTGGTTTTATTTATTTATTAAATAGCATTTTGTAAGCGTAATTTAGAGCATCGATGGCTCAATGGTGTGGACTGTTGTCCTCCTACTGGGAGGGATGAGGTTCAAATCGCGCCACGTGTGTTTTCGAATTTCGGTATTATATGTACGTTATCCGACGCTCTTACGGTGAAGGAAAACATCGTGAGGAAACCTTCATGCACGTCTGCGAAGAGATTCGAAGGTTGTGTGTGAAGTCGTCCAATCCGCACTGGGCCCGCGTGGATGACTAAGGCCTGATCACACGGGTATGCTCGTGCCCCTCGGTGGGGACGTTTAATGAGCTGATGATGAAGCATAATTAGATTAAATGGGTTTTCAATTTTGACTATAAGTTGAAGAAAGAGATATACGTCATATATACAGAACATTATCTGACAAGTTGAACCTTTATTAAAATATGTTTACACTTCATACATGAACTTCCCCTTGTTTATCTCTAGAATATTCCAAACGCAATATTATCTGTTTGCATTCTTTCAAAATGTAATTTTACTTAAGTTTTCATATAAACCGTTTCACAATGTTAGAATACCTATCAAATTAAGCTGCGCGGTTCTTTACCTGCCTTACTTACTATTCTGGACTCTTAATAAATTATTCTCATAAATTGTCTATCGATACCATTCTCTCGCTGAAAACAAAAGTGTGTCAATATTCAGCCAGATTTATGTATGGAAAATTAAGAAATGTCTTAATTTTGGTCGGTGGCTCAATGGTGTGGACTGTCGCCTTCCTACCGGGAGGGCTAAGGTTCAAATCCCGATACGTACCAATGTGTTTTCGAATTTTCGGAAATATATGTACGTTATCCGACGCTCTTACGGTGAAGGAAAGCATCGTGAGGAAACCTTCATGCACGCCTGCGAAGAGATTCGAAGGTTGTGTGTGAAGACGTCCAATCCGCACTGGGCCCGCGTGGACGATTAAGATGCCATGCTTGCAGATCATGATCATTAATTGACAGCAGTTCAAATCTAATGAAAACCTTTAAGAACAAAGCGTTGGCTAGCAACCACTGACTAGCTACATCGCATATAACCATAGATTTAGAATTAGTGCGCTCTAAATCCTATATCTATGCATAAAACGAAGTATTTTTACGGTTCTTTTGTAATATTTACTCGATCAACTTTCATTGTATTCACATCAACATTTTGACAGGTGATGTCTGTAGGGTATCTAGTAAAGAATAGTAAAGTTTTAGAACGGGAGAGTTTATCTCCCGCTCGTCCTATTTCTTGCAAAGTTCTTTATTGTTTTCTCCCCCATAGTTTAGTGCAAAGCAAGTATGACGTTTAAAACAGTCCATTGTGACGTTATTTTTATTATCCAAGCATTGCACATTGATATTAGCAAAGTTTTTACTTTACTAGAAAATGGCGGACATTATTACCCGGTTAACTTAGATAAATAATACACTAACTTGATGCACAATCACGAAGAAATATCAACTAAACAATGCCCGAGCCGCTTGACACATACGTTGACTTATTGTTATATTTATGACATAAAATTATACGTTAAAATTTTGACCTTTTAAAAGTACATAATCAAATGCACGTGCATACTACTGTCACTATGACATGTAGCCAATGACGTGACTATGAATGAAAATTCTGTCCAAATGATGCCATGGGCGGACTGTAGGCGACAATAAAGGAAGTAACCCTTTGTACCCTAAGATATACCAATACCTCGTTTCACTTAAATGCATGTAACCTACAAAACAGATGCATGGACGGTCAGGACGTCACCTGTTGCTAAGAAATACGTCTTACCATGACAGATCGGCATTGAAGCATGGCAACAACTGATCGACAGTTATTATCTTCCTTCAATGCCACACTCCGCCCGATACCCGAGACGACAGATGTTAGGTATAAGATACCTAACATCTGTCGTCTCGGGTATAAGATACCTAACATCTGTCGTCTCGGGTCGTACTACGGTAATTTCTATAGATACAGTGCCGTCATCCCGAAACATAAAATTGTATAGCACTTCTATTACACGGGACGATTTCTGGCATTGCGGTAGCGAGGTAGACGAGCATATGATAATAATACTTATGATTATAAAACTTTCAACCGCTGTTAACTCATGGGAGACTAAAATGAGTAGTTTTGCAACGACGATTGCATCAGTAACTGCACAGATGTCTAATCTCAAGGATGAGGATGATAAAAACAAAAGTTAGATCATCTTCGATTAAAGGTGACAGACAACTTTGTTTGCTTTAATCATGGTATGAGGATGACACTTTATATTACTACAATATTGTCATGTGTAGTCATCTAAATAACATACAAAATAAATTAAGTTCATTAAATTGTTTACACCATAGCTTATAGCTAATTCATAAATTGTCATCATAATTCATAATAATGAAGTAAATATTGAACAAAATACAGTTCTAACGCATTTGAGTAAACTTCGTCAGTCAAGAAGTTCTTTAATACTATGAACACACATAGTATTAAAGATTATAAGATAGGTTGATAGTCTTTTGTTTTGTTGTCATAATACAAAAGATGGATGCGCTCGGGGCAATGGCGCCCGGCCGGCGCAATCTCGGCGGAATATGCATTTAGGTACCTACCCTAAGATCAATTAGGTATTTGACACCACTAATAGTAGATGCACTTTTTATGACAAGAATCAGCGATATTTGTTTTCATCTCATCAAAACGAAGATGTGTCGCTGAGAAAGCGTTGTTACCTATACAGTGAAGTGATGTTCTCTTCAAAATAACAAAGCAAAGTCGCGTGAGATGTTCCCAGGTTTCATAAAAATATAACTAAGTCGCGCGTAATGAGTTGCTGCGATAACTTTTAGTACCGGCGCGGCGCATCGGTGCATTTTGTACGGATTTGCCCATGCGTTAGCATAGCATATTTTTGCGAATCGGCCGACTGCTGTGTGTTGCCTGATTGAAAAAGTGATTTCCAAAATAATGTACACTATTTTTAATTATACAAGAGTATATTACATCCACGAATATTGTACCTATATGTCTTCTTTTTTACTTTATTAAGAACACGTTTGTTACAATTAAAGTAGAATTTATTTGTAAAGATGATAGGGAAAAAAATATATTGTCTATTGTATTGTGCTGCCGACCCATATGCAGGGCCCACACTGCACTACTGCGCTGAATCACGAATGAAGGAGATACGGCGGAAATTCTTGTCTATTGTTGACCATGAAAATTTTCAATATTACATTATTTATTTTCTTTGACTTTATCGGACAGGATACAATAAATTGCAAAATCTATAAAAATATTTATGTAACTATAGTAAATTTTCTTTTAACTCAATGAGTATGTTTTTAGAAAAATTAAGGCTAAATAGTAGAGATTTTATAGTGACAACTAAGAATAGTTTTAACATGTAAACTTCGCAACGTGTCAATACACGTTCTTTTAATTAATTTAGCACATACTTTTATACTCAAAGAGTGCAATATTACGTAATATTATTTGAAGTTTTGATCGAATTAAATTAGACCCCCCACTTTAGTGCTAAATTAATTAAGTTGTGGATATGTAAAATACCTAAATTGTGGTGTTATGAAATATTTATATTTCAATTATCAGTTCTGCATTATAGAGGTCGTTTTAAAAGAAAATTCAATAAAGTTCACAATATTAAAAATAGGAACGGTTGAAAATTGTATGGAACTTGTCAATTACATTATTATTTTATAATACAGTTGTAGCGAGTATACGAGTCGTTAATCCCCCTAATCCGAGGACTAAAATATAAAAAAAATAATAACAATAATATTTACTCTATAAGTAAATCTGCTTTTTAAAAGAAAATACAATAACTGTTTTCACAATAATAAAAATAGAAACTGTTTGAAATTCTCGGAACCTTGTCCCTTTATATTCATATTTTATAAAACGGTTGCAGCACACAACTCGTTATTTCCCGTAATTCGTGGACTCTCCACTATGGCAACACCGTCTCGGATTCAAAGGAACTTGTGGAACCGGTCCGCGAAGGATTGTGAGCCTCGACTCCCGCACGTTTGTTATGAAACATTATATTTCGACATTTTGCATGAATATTCAAAATCTTGTGCATTCAAAATGAAATTCTAATTTTGTTTCGGCTTATGTTTGCTGTGTTTTGTTTACTCAATATAAATATTTTTTAAATATAAATTTTTAATTAATCACAAAGTTTAAGTAACCTAGATATTAACAAATAATAATAATAATTAATCAATACTAACAACTAAAAACCTTAAAAAATTAATATTATAACTAAAATATAAAAAAATATATATAATAACTAAATAAAATAATTAAAAGAACCCCCCTTTGGTAAAGTTCCGAAGACACCGGCAGCGTTACCCCTTTGAATCGCTAAACTAATTCTTTGACCAAGGTAGCTGCCAGATCTTCGGTCTCCAGTAATGTCGACTAATCGTTTGGAAATTTCTTTAAAAAGCCTAATAGCGCTAGGGCCCCACGGACCAAGGGTCTCGACACCGAATGGGACAAAATCATATTCAGAGCCTAGACCCCTGTATTTGCACGTTTTGGATTTTTCAGCCGCTTCACACGCCGCACCAGCTCTGTTGTTGGTTCCATGTAGATGGGAAGGGGCTAGTGTGTCTGAACAGGTAGCATCCCACACCAGCACCCGGCACAACTTCCATGGAATCAAAAAAATATAAATTAAATTTATATCGCATAGAATAAACTCAACATATGTAAAGAAATATAAAAAGGAAAAAAGCATAGGCCGACCCCCAACCAGATGGACTGATGACCTGATTAACGTCGCCATCTTTCCCGGCGGTAGCAGATGGTTGCCAACTGCTTGGGATTGGTCTGAGTGGAAATCAGGGTAGGCCTTCGTTCTGTAGTGGACATAGATATCCATCCATGTGATAGGGAAGTGTATAAATACTTGCCAAAGGTCACTGATGAAGACTGGATGAGGAAAGCAGACGACGGACCGAAATTCGGCGCCAAAGAATCGTGAATAAATAAATAAATATCCACTGACAATCGCAAAGCGCCATTTAGCCCCAAGTTAAGAGTGAAGCCTGTGTTATGGGTATGTAAATACATACATATTATACATAGAAAACTCCCAGACCATTACAAACAGACATGTTCATGCACAAAAATGTTTGTAATGCCCGGGGATCGAACCCGGAACCCTTAGGTATTGCAACAGACGTATCAACTGCAACACCAAATGGGTCGTCAAAGTATAGAACATTATTGAAACATAGGTTATATAGACAACATTTTGGACACCTATCTTCAGCAGTAGACGCAATAGAGGAGAAGGGTATATGTTGTCTTCAATCTTACAATTGAAGATATTGAGCGTCGGTGGCTCATTGGTGTGGACTGTTGCCTTCCAATCTGGGAGAGTGCAGGTTCAAATCCCGCCACAAACAACGTACGTGGCGGTATTTGAACCTGTGCCTTCCAGATTGGAAGGCAACAGTCCACACCAACGAGCCACCGACGCTCCCTGACGCGACATTGTACCCAATAAATTTCATAATAAGCATCCCATTTCGTCTATTACGCAAGATTAATATCAATCGTCTACACCAGACACAGTGGAATGAAATGTTTTAGTGCTTTATGAAAACGGATATTCAATACACAACCACTATTACTTAGAAACTCAACAAACAAAATATTTAATAAACACACAATAACACGAACCTAAAACTAATAACCATTAAAAAATAAAATATTATAACTAACACTATAATTAAAAGAAACTCCCTTTGCAATAACCATAACATCGTTTACTTAGAATTCATTAGAAATGTCATCTTGAAGGTCGGCTAACACCATTATGGTTCAAAATCTCAAAGGACCGGTTTGCGTTTAGGTTTGACGCAACCTTATCTAGAATTGTTAGGTACACTATTCATAACACAATGCATTTTGTACTTTCATAAAATCCACGACCCATTTGAGACATCGGCTACTACACCAAGGGTTCCGGGTGCGATCCCCGGGCAGTACAAACATTTGTGTGCATGAACATGTCTTTTTGTATTGGTCTGAAAAAGATCTTTTGCACTAATATCTTTTTTCGGAATGACTTGTGGCCTTCGCAGCTTCACCGGCAATTGGCGAGCGCAGATGGCTCTCACCCCAAACATTATAAGCAACTAGCCTATGGGTGTCCCAGAGTGGGACGCGTACCTCGGCTTAGGGCGTTGTAGGGGGAGCTAGGTAACCTTGTATATGTTTGGGGAGAAAAGCGACCGGTCACGTACCGGTATTGCGAACAGGGACTGGTCGAACCTACAGGGAGTCGCGACGAGGGCCCCCGCCGGCGGGGACGGAATCTCGGTGTTGAAGTGTTGCGTGGGTTCTGAGATGCATTACGCCCTTTGTCCGCCGCGATGGCGATGGTGATCAATGCTTGTTCTGTACGAGGATTGTAGCCACATTTTGTCATCATCATCAGCTTGTAACGATCCACTGCAATGCAGAGAATGCTTATGGGGAGGTTGGGCTGTAATTGTCAAGTCTATGCAAATACATATTTGTACTGCACGGAATTCGAAGCTGGTATTTCATGTTGAGTAGATGATTTCACAAGTATGGGTCGATAGAAAGATACTTTTACATATAGCAGTATTTCATACTTTTTGAAAAAATATGAAAACATGCAATTCCGTTATTTACTTCAAAAGAAGCATAGTTACAACATATTATGTATATTTTTTATTCTTTAACAATATATGTATGACATGATAATGACCCTGCGTCCTGGAATCGTAAGAATTCTTTAATATAATTACAAATTTGGGTTCAAAATAACTATGTGCCAACTTTATGCTCGACTAGCTTTTGCCCGCGGCTTCGCTCGCATTAAATTCGGGATATCACGGTACTTTCATTTATCACTAAACATATGATTTCCCCTCCCTCCAACTTTAAAGGTTTCGGGGTCAATTTCAGATTTTTTAGCAAAAAATATGTAGGAGCTTAAAAGATAGACATATGCTGTCGCGGACTTTTTTGTAGATCTTTAAAAGGACAACAAAACTCTCATACATGAATTTTGTGAAACTTTAACCGTTTACTTAGCGCACGCAGCGGAAGCTCCAAGTATGAAAAAATACCCCCGATTATGAAACATTCTTCATTGCTGCTCCGCTTCTATTACTCGTAGCGTGATGATATATAGCCTATAGCCTTCCTCGATAAATAAGCTATCTAACACTGAAAGAATTTTTCAAATCGAATCAGTAGTTCCTGAGATTAGCGCGTTCAAACAAACAAAACAAACTCTTCAGCTTTATATATTAGTATAGATAATAGATAACTCATGTTTTGTAAATTTTATTAGCCTTAAGAGTTAGGTAGGTAAGTCCATTTTTAAAGTAGAAAGAAGAAAGAATGAAAGAAAAACTACAAAAGCGCTACGTCATAAATAAGTAGCCATTTGAATGAAGCGGTTTTTTGGGATAGTGCATTAAAGTCCTTTCGAATGGTGAGAGTTCTGTGAGTTTTAATGTCAACGGACTTATTATTTTATTTATTTTTCAGAGGGCCAACAAAAATTAATCAACATATTAACTATCCTACATTACATTAGGTAATAAGAGTGTCCGTAGCTTCATAGCGTAGACGTGCTGCCTTCCGATCTGGAGGGTGCAGGTTCAAATCCCACCACTTTGTACGTGGTGGGATTTGAACCTCCATATATATGTATTCCAATTATCGAAATACTTGTACGTAATCCGACGTTCTTACGGTGAACGAAAATATCGTGAGGAAACCTGCGCACGCTTGCGTGGAAATTCAAAGGTTGAATTGAAGTATTGGTCTTGGTGTGTATTTACAAAAAAAGGATTTGAATATGTTATATATGAGGATCCATATCACGAGCTAATGCTAAGTTTGGGGCTAGATGGCGCTGTGTGTATCTTAGTGGATATTTATTATTATTTGCGCCAGATTCCGCGGTCCACCGTTTCCCTCATCGAACACGCTAAAACAGTTTTTCCTAAGTAAAAAAAGACTTCCTTTCAATGAAAGTTAAGAGCTAGTTATTGTAAACTCCGAAGAAAAGTACAGGCATAAACTGCGGCAATCGTAATTAAGAATGTTACCAAGCTGAATCGGAAAAAACTCGGTATAGTTAATTACAAGTCAACTATCTTGAGCAGTGCTTACTTAAGTTTAGAGTTTGGACCTTTTAGCCTTGGACACAAGGTTTGACTCTGAATGGCTAGTGATGGCGAAGTATTTTCCAAGATCTTAGTGTGCAGTCACCGCCAGGCAGTCATAATATCCGATAAATTAATGAACTTCTAGGTACTGGCTCGTTAATAAGCATCGACCCGTGAGTCCGTCCGGTTCAAACCTGGACTATATTTTTATTAGAAGAAACGAGAAATTAATGTTTATTTATTTCATTTGTATTATCAATATTTTGATAATAACAGTGTTGTCAGTACGTTGTTTCAATAAGTTTTTTAATTTTAATTGTATATTTATGCTGTATTTAAAATAAAATTATAATAACAACAACTCGCTATCATTTACTAAAGAAACAATTTTCAAAATGCCAATGTTGCCACCCGTAGAAGAAGGATAAAACGATCATGTCATCATCATTATCATGTCAACCTGTAATTGTTACTCGTATTTGACGACTGGAAAATAAATTTCCCAAAGTGCGTGTATGAAGTTGTCTTTCTAAGGGTAGCCAACGAAGACCAGCGTCATTTGCCTTAATCACCATGGTTTATAATCAGCATAGAGCCTTTTAACTTTTTAACCCTTTGACCACCAATGACGTCGTCTGAGATTCAGGTTATTTTATTAACCTAGTTCAGACGCAGATGAATTATCAGATAAGTTAGTTGTATTTACATATAATAATGTATTTTGTGAATTTAGATTGTAAGTGCATATGTATTTATAACTCTATGTTGTTGTTGTTGAATAAAAAAAAATAAAAAAATGACGCTTTAAGGCGCTAGATACATACAATAGTTTGTCTATTGTCTCTGGAGTCCCGGCTTTAAATGGTTAAGGGAATTCTTGTATTCGGCCATAGACAGTTATAAACATTTTTTTTTTTTATTTTTTTGAAGACTACGCGGACCGAATTTAAGCATCTTTGTAGGATCACCTAGCTTCTGAAATGAGAAATTTTTTCGTTCTTCGGAAGGTTCTTGTGGCGGCTAAACGAAGGCTTCCCCTAATGATTTCCACACGGATCGATTCTTAGCAATTGATATCCATCTGCTACCCGCCACCTTAACTAAGTCATCCGTCCATCTGGTTGGGGGTCGGCCTATACTTTTTTTTCAAGTTACGTGAACGCCACTTGAGAAACATTCCGCCCCCTTAGCCAACACACACACTTAGTTTACACACTATAGAAGTAATAGATCTTCGTTAAACAATTTCACTTAAAAAGTGTATGCGGCAAAATTCTGCCTATCGCGTCGGTTAGGCAAAATTTTCATAGGAGTGTGCTCGGACTTTAGATTTTTAAGATCAAAATTAATAAAAATAACAATGACTTGAGCGGCTCGGACTTTTTGGTTGACATTAATTCGGGATTGTGCTAAATGCAATAATTCGTGTTAGTTTATTGTTTAACTAGTAAAAGACATCGAATTTTGTGTGTTATCATATCAACAATGATGTAAAAAAGGATGGATTCGTGATATGCTTACAAAACAATCGAAAAAAATGTTCCGAGTGCAGTGACAGCACACACACGCATATTTCGAATGAGCGTACATTTACCTAAACAAAAGAGTACAAACTGCAGTACTCTCTTCGGCGTTTCGTTTTTGAGGCACGGATGGCGTATCTACCTTGTTATATATACAGCATATTATTGGTTAACAAGCGAATAAAGGGATCCTTGCAGTTTGACGCTTCAAGTCTACTCGCATTTCAAGAAAGCTTTTCCTATAGTCCGACGTGACAGGCATCTAGTACCTAGTAGTTACCTACAGACTCCTCACTATTGTGCTTAGCTAACAGCTAGTGTTTCCACCCCGTACTTTGTAAAAAAAGTATTGAACGTTACTTAATGTAATTGAACTCTATATTTTACAAGAATAATAATGTACACGATAATACTTTAATAATAATAATATTTTTTTTTTTACATATAACATTTATGATGATGTGGAACCCCTGACTTCCGTGATAGGTATGCACACCTGCGTTACAGAAACCAGTGCTCACTCCCGACCTTGGATAGCAATACAGTTTTATGTTTAATCTAAAAAAATTCATAACTATATAATAAAAAACAAACAAATCAAAGCTATGAAAATTTGGTGAGTGTGTTTGTGTAAAATTTATATTGCATAAAATTTTACACAAACACACTCACCGAATTTGAATTTGATTTGTTAATGCTGATTTAGATTGAATACTCTTACGAGTATTAAAGTATTTTAAAATATATTTATAACGAACTTTATCTCATATCTATTCAACTAATTTTATGATTTGTTTACGTATTTGTTAGGAATAGAATATTTAATACAGAATAAACAAATACCAGTGGTATCCGTTTTTAGTATCGGAAAGGAATAGATCTTTTAATCATATAACAGATCTTGTAACGTGTTTTCTTTGTTTTTACTAATTATAAAACTAAGTGAGGTGCTTATTGACTAAACTGGATTTCGACTAAGTTTTACGCGTATTATCACATTCCAAATGGTTCCAATAAACAAGCTTTTTATACAGCACAAACGGACGGACAAATATTTTTTTTTTATTTTAGTTACATTCCTTTACATTAATATAACCACAGATTAAAACTATTCCCCGCTGCAGTTGTGGCGGGAAGTTACGCCATTTTAGGTTGTTTCTCTGCCGGCGTTCATTAAGTATTGGACCGTATGTTTGACGAAGGCACACGTAATAAAAAGATTAGAGTAGAGTAAGGCCGTGCAGAATCAGAAGCTTGGCTCTATATGAGATCTGATTCACAGCGCAAACCTTATGTGGTCGTCTTGGCAACTTTTGACATGAAATCTTTGTTTCTTGGTAATCAGAAAGTTACTCGACACGAGAGATAGAATATTAAAAAAAAATGAGAACTGGATTGTTTGTTGTATTTGAAATTCATTCATTTCATTTTATTATGAAGATACCTACAAAGTTTCAGATCATTATGTTACCTGTCTATAAACACTACTTAAAAGGAATTCCACTATAAACATTGATACTACACATCCGTTAGTAGAGATCGCTTTTCCTTTTAATGAAGCTATAAATAAATATACCTATTACTTGCGAAGTCATATTTTCCAAGAATCGTTTGTTCGCAGTTCCATCAGTTAATATCTGCCTGACGTTTTGTTTATGTAATAAATTATTATGTTTGTATGGTTGTTAGTAAGTTATTCTGGCCACTCGTGTACAACATAAAAAAAACAACTAGATAACTAAATGTAGGTAATATATTTAAATAATTAATTAAATTAAGAAAAAGTATATTTTGTTTTGTAATTTACTCTGTGGAAGGAACTTATTTAACAGGAAGCATGCCATTAACATTAATACAAAAATACGCATAAATGTGTCCCCAAAATGACAGCTGCAGTCTATGATGTCATTTTGACAAATATGGTTTGTATACTGATTTTAATAGTTTGGTCAATTATATTCTGTATATAATATGAAGGTAGATACGCCACCTGTGCCACAAAAACGAACCGCCAAAGTTGTAGGCTCTTTGTTTATATATATATGTATGTTTGCTGTCACTGCATTGGGAACACTTTTTTCAATTGTAAACATCATTGAGTTTGGTGCGTAATTTCTGGATTGTTTATCTTATGATCACTATGGTTTTGGCACCATTGCATAACACAAGTACTTAAAGTACTTGTGATAGTATCTTCTCAACAAAAACAATTAAAGTAGATTTTAGATTCAAAGCTGCAATGGGGGCCTCACATTTAAAATACAAATTCTGTAAATGGTCGACACCGGGAATATACAAAAGTAGAAATAGACTTTTTAATTTATATAACTTGAAAGCAACATCATCAGATCGCTCGTTTGCGCATGGGAGTACCCCAGGGTTCAATTTTAAGCCCTCTCTTATTTTTAATATATATAAATGACCTCCCTTGCTATTGTAAAAGCCTTTCGGACATAGTTCTATTTGCTGATGATACGTCATTGATTTTTAATGTTAACAGACGTAAGGAGACTTTTGACGATGTAAATAGAGCTCTGTCCCAAGTTATGGATTGGTTTATTGCTAACAATCTTTTACTTAATGCTAAAAAAACTAAATGTATAAAATTCACTTTGCCCCATGTAAGGCAGGTCGAGACCAATATAAATTTAAATAATGATCAAGTGGAGCTAGTGGACTCCACTGCCTTTCTAGGCATAATTTTAGATTCAAAGCTGCAATGGGGGCCTCACATTAATCCCTGGCTGGTAGACTTAGCTCGGCAGCTTATGCTGTTAGAAAGATAAGGTTCTTGACAGATATAGAAACGGCAAGGTTTACTTAGTTATTTTCATAGTGTCATGTCGTATGGTCTACTGTTGTGGGGCTCAGCTGCCGAAATTAATACAATATTTGTGCTACAAAAAGGCTATTCGTTTTATCTACAACCTTCGACCACGTGACTCTCTTAAGGAACTTTTAAAGAAATAAATATAATGACTGTAGCTTCGCAATATATTTATGAAAATTTAATTTATGTTCGTAAATACTTTAACACCTTTAAGAAAAATTGTGATTCACACAATTTTAATACTAGGAATAAAAACAAACTTGCTGTGTCGGACTTGAGACTACATAAAATAGGTAAATCTTTTATAGGAAGATGTATAAAGTTTTTCAATAAGGTACCGCAAAATGTTATAGAGTTGCCCTAGCATATGTTTAAAGTTAGAATCAAACAACACCTTTCTAGAAAAGGGTACTACACTATTGACGAATATTTATGTGATAAAAATCCGTGGTCTTACTTACTAACTGCTCAGCTATTTCAGTGTTTATGATATATTGTTACATTAAGGGATTGTTTTTAAAAAAGGCTACACTGTTGAGTTTTCTTGGGTGCTTCTTTCTCAACAGGCCAAACCACTGATGCGCTTTTTTTCATAGCATCAAAATTTCATATTTGTAGTTTAGTATTTTAATTGTTTTTTATTATATTTTTGTATATTTTTTGACGTTCATAAGTGCTTTTTGTAAGCCTAATTTGAAATAAATGGTTTTGACTTTGACAAACCATGCTCTTTTTTATAAATAAATATTTCCCTCACATAATCTAAGGCCGTTGACAGATACGCATCTAATGTCTAATATATTGTGGTTTTCCATAGAAAAACTGGCCGGATTTTAACTTTTGTTGTTATATATTTAAAAAGAAAATTTCGTTACACTGTTTTCTATTATTAAAATACGAACAATGTTGCATCTATTTAGGCTAAGTGGCTATTCGGTAAATGAAAAATTAATATATTCGTTCGCACAAATTTAAAACCATTTCCAGCTGTTATAAAGCACGAATTTGCCAATAAAAAAGAGCTTTGTAAAACACTGCAAAGGAAATAAGAAATAAAATCCAAAGATGTCTGTGAGCCTATAATGATTTCTCGGTATTTCGCAGCGACGAAATGAGCAAAGGTGTTCTTAGAAGGCGTTAACGGGATCTTAGGTAGATATGATATAAAATATGTTAATCATATATGACCTAAAGGTCATAACGTAACATAACCTAAAGGATATAAAATAGGTCATATATGATTAACATATTTTATATCATTAACTATAACTATTTATAGTTCGAAAATTTTGTTACAAATAAAAGACGACTTGCGAAAGGTCGCTAATGGAGGCAGGATGAGAGAGGCGGAGGACCACAGATTTCCCAATACAGGAGATGGGGCAAGCCGCGTTTAAAGTGCGACAACTGTAAGCTCAACGAGCATACACTGGCTACCAGTTTACGCTCTGTGAGACAAGGCAAGACGCACGAATATTAGAAGAAATTACCGTTAAGAAATTGCGACACTGGGACTGCCTATAAACTTGGCGGCTTGTCCAGTCTAATGTATATTCTGATGTCTGTGCGGAGGACCGAGATATCTGGCGTAAAATGGGGAGACCTATCTCCAGCAGTAGACTGCGATAGGTTGAAGAGAGAGAGATATATATTATAAAAACTGTGTAAGTATATCATTGCTTTAATTGGCATTTTTTTTCTTTAAATATTTGTTACACGCATGAAGAAGACCTTATTCCAATCCTATGCTTTAATGGGAGATATTGTCCAGCAATGAACAACAACAGGTTCAAGAAAAAGAAAATTGTATTTTTTTTACAAATATTTTGTAAGTAAATGTTTTCTAGATTCAAGCGTGTTGGATTATTAAACCACACGACCTAACATGGCGGGCTTCAATAATGAACTTAATGTGAAGTCAAATGAGTGTGTGTTTGTGTAAACCGGTTTAAAGTCAGACAAAGTTTTGCGATGTTGGAACAGCATGAGCACAGAACGTACATTATGCACGTTTTTAATGTTACTAAGTGTACTCTACGGTCGGGACGCCCACCTGATGGTAAGTGATACGCCTGACCACGACAGAGCGGTATTGAGAGCAAAAACTGTGAAATAGTTTGTCAACAGTAGTTCTTGTAGCTGAGTTATAATTATAAACCCGCCATTTCGTGTCAAAGCGTAAAAGCTCAAATTGCGAACACTAGGTGGCATTTAGGCCGTGCACGGTGCCAATTACAGTGTTCGCGGCCAAAGGGTGTCGGGCGACAAACCGAAAAAATCTGATGTGGCTTACACCTTTACATTGCATGATTTTTCGGGCTCAATCTACCTACCTGTCTTTCAATCTAACTACCTGGCCATGACTCGTTAAAAGAGAAGCACTGACGCACTATCTACTTACATAATGAGATTTTTTCCAACATAGCATAAGCAATTGATGTGTGTATGTGTGTGTGTGCGAGCGTGTGTGTGTGCGTGCGTATGTGTGTGCGTGTGTGTTTGTGTCTGTATCGTAAGTCAAGGACTCGTTGGGTGCGACACAAAAAAATGTTTTCCCGCATCCGAGCAGATGGAACGATTGTTTTGTTTTATGAAAGGTCACCGCCATCAAAATTAAAACCGAATACCTACTATATTTATTTTGAACAAATTAAGTACCTAGTTGATGAAAGAACCTGACTTAAAGGAAACACCATATTTTACATGAAGATGGCAGGAAAAAGTAAGAATAAATATTTAATCTTTCAATTCCGTTTTTATACATTCTTCAAATAAACTCGGCGCGCTCTCATTTTATATCAATAACCTCTGCAAAAATCTGCAGTTTATATTTAAATGTTGACCAGTCAGTAGAACATCCTTGATAGCTTTTATTCTATTCAAATATTAGCACGTGTGTGCACACGGAGTGCAACCATTTTGGAAAATGGATAGAGCAAACGTTGGATTTTAGATAACTAAAAAACGTTTGTACTGGCCAGCTACAAAGACTTCATCGGTTTTCACGGATGTGTTCCTTAAAGACCAAAATTCAATAAACTTATTTTGATTCTGATACACGAGTCGGGGGAGACCTTAGAAGGCTGGGGTCTCTAGCAAACAAAAGAGTATGTATGAAAAGATTAATAGATTTGAATGCAGATTTCTCACTTCTCTAGAAGTACGTCAGAACCGCGCAAAGTAGCGCTGTATCATCTGTAGTTTGTATAAAAAGGAGGAGGCATTTGAGACTAAGGCAAGCGTGTTAGTTATGTTTATTCTACATTCATAAGTCGGATACTAAAGATTCTTAGCTATTCGTCTGCTTCAACGGCCATAGGTCCTGCAATGTAACCAGCCAGCCACTTCATATTGCTATTTCAGCTTATAGCTAATTATCAACACCAGCTCATTAAACGTTCCAACCAAAACACGAGCCTTTCCGTACCCGTATAGGCTTTAGACGTCCACGCGAGTCCAGTGCAGATTGGCCAACTACACGCACAAACCTTTGAATTTCTTCGCAGACGTGCGCAGGTTTTCTCACGACATTTTCCTTTCACGTTTTCACCGTGAGCATTGGATAAACGTACATATAATTTTGAAAATCCATTGTTACGCGGCAAGATTAGAACCTGCGCCCTCCAGATCCCAAGACAACGGTCCATACCAATCACCCACCGACGCTCTAAATAACTTAATAATCGATAGCCAATTGTTGTTAGGATTTATGGCCGACCGACTCAAGCAATGACGTAATGAACGATTTGAGGCATAGATAATGTACGCGTGACATTGACAGGACGCCATTGTGGCATCTTCACAATGCGCGGGAGTGGGCCCGCTCCCAGTCCCGTTGCTAGGTGGCGCCACGATACATTGTTATACTATTAAAGGGCGCCATCGCCTTAATATAGGGTGTTTGGCGCATGGACCGACAGGATTTTTTGCTAAATTCCAATTATTTATAAAACAATATCCATCGTGTGGAAAAGGTCATATAAAATAGAGATAATAAAAAAACTATACAAATAAAAATGTCCTATCCATTAAATAAAATTAATTGTTTATTTAAATTAAAAATGGCTTTTATTATATTTTACAATTAATTAAGAAGTTGCCACTTGATATAAAATGTACACAGATTTCAGAGTTTGAAAGATCTAATTTTTTACCGCGATATGAATATCAAGTAAACATTTGTTTAGATTATGAATATATTGCAGAATACAAGGACAAGTGAAACGCCAAGACATAACATCTACCGGGGGAAAGCAGCGAAAGACCCCAACCGCCCCAAAAATCCTGTCGGTCGCCAAACACCCTGTACCTTTAATACAATTCACGAAAGATTATCACAAATGGAGTCCTTTTGCAGAATATTAGGTCTTTTATAATGACAGAGAAACAATAGAATTATGAAATGGTCATCTCTCATGAATCGTAAAATTTGTAAAGGGCGTTCCTTGGAAATTAATGAATTGACCACTCTTGTAATGCATAATATCAGATAAACGTGATGGGTTCAGATAAACGTAGGTACATATAATTTCGAAAATTCGAAAACATTGATTCGTGGCGGGATTTGAACCTGCACACTCCAGATCGGAAGGCAACAGACCACACAAATGAGCCTCCGACGTTCTATAAAACACGTTTGGTAGCACCTAAATGAAGTTTGGTATGCTCAACAGGTCGAGGAGATATTTCACGTCTGCGATCGGGTGAACTTTATTAGGCGTAAGTTCCGTCCCACTTGGAATACCTAACTTTGGATGGACATTCTAGCACCAAATTCTCGCTTGATTGTTATTTATAACCGAAGAGAGCTACCACTCTTCGACAATCAAGTTAGGTTATCAATATATTATCCCTTTATTACAACTTATACCTAAACTAAAATTATAGAGAGGAAATAATTGTGCCTTCAATAGACCTACCTTTTCGAAAATTTATTTTAATGTCAAAAAGCTGCACTTTTTTAATTTTTACTTTATTTTTATTCATTTATTTAATACATTATCTTCCAACTAACATATGTGATCCAAAGCGCTTATAAGAAAAGTTATGGTAACAAACATACAACGATCAATGGAATAAACAAGATGTCAAGATAAATATTGTTAATATAACACTTTTGTGTTTCGGGATGAGGGCACTGTAGCTAGTGAAATCACCGGGTATAAGAGACCTAACATCTGTTGTCTCGGGTGACGGGCGCAGTGCGGCATTGATGGAGAATAATAACTGTCTATCAGTTGTTGGTCTCCTTTAATGCCGCTCTGTAATGGTCTGGCGTATCACTTATCATCGTGTGAACGTCCAGACCATCCTGTACACTTGTAACATAAAAAAAAGATTATTTTAAGAATAATTTTATTGTGTTTGCATTGCTAATGCGGCCTATTAATAAATAAATAAAAAAGACAATGTACATAAATAAAATAATGCATTCTACATAAAGTAATAATCTGAAGTTCCCAACTACGTTTTGCATATTTGAAATATTTGCCCGCCCATTTGATTTTAATCCAGTGAACGTGTGGTTTAGTCCTACACTACGGTTTTACGATAGCAAACACAGGGCGTTAGGCCGAGGAATTTAATCTGGACCACTTTTCAATAGATGTTTTAAATCTACGTTTCACGGTACATATAAGTTTTTAATAGATAATCCAGAACCGATGGTTGTCGATGGGGCGAAAATGTTTATGAGTGACGAGTGACGTCTGAACGAAACGAAGCGTAGGCCGCCCCCCTACCAGATGGACGGATGACCTGGTTAAGATCGCGGGTGGCAGATGGATGTCAACAGTGTCAGCTGCTAGGAATCGGTCCGCGTGGAAAATATTAGGCTGTAATGATGATAAGACAAAGTCAAATGCATTTATTTAAGCTCATTAAGTGGATTCGATGGCCGTTGGAGCAGTCGAGTTCTGGAGTGGAGACCCCGTCTTGGCAATTGTAGCGTAGGACGTCCCGATGGACCGACGACTTGCGAAATGTCACTGGTGGAGGCTGGATGAGAATAGCGGAGGACTTGGATATCTGGCGCAAAATAGGGGAGACCTATGTCCAGCAGTGGACTGGGATAGGTTGAAGAGAGAAGTAGAGTAGCTTAGAACGCCCTTCGGCATAATGGCTTGAGGAAGGGATATCATCGATACCTTCAAAAATTTATAATGTTGCTTATATTCCTGCCCACATTTAGCGATTTCATCCAGAACTTTTATCTCAGTCTTATCTTTTCTGATAGCTTAAATATTACTTAAATGTAATAATATCGAGTCACAGCCAATAAAAAAGAATTTATTTTTACAAAATTAATTTAAATGTTTTTTCAGAATAATGAATTGTATTTAAAACAATGCTTGTATAAGTATTTGTAATCTCGTATACACATTTTATAACATAACTAGCTTTTGCCCGCGGCTTCGCTCG
Organism: Leucinodes orbonalis; assembly: GCA_019425675.1. Taxonomy (NCBI): domain Eukaryota; kingdom Metazoa; phylum Arthropoda; class Insecta; order Lepidoptera; family Crambidae; genus Leucinodes; species Leucinodes orbonalis. The sequence continues at coordinate 60,094 of PQWD01007534.1, forward strand.
CATTAAATTCGGGATAACACTTGCATTTATCACTATACATACGATTTCCCCTCCCTCCAACTTTGAAGGTTTCGGGGTCAATTTCAGAATTTTTTTAGCAAAAAATATGTTATTATGAGCTAACCTTAAAAGATAGACATGTGCTGTCGCGGACTTTTTTGTAGACCTTTAAAAGGAAACAATACTCTCATACATGACTTTTGTGTAACTTTAACCGTTTACACGGCGTACGCAGCGGAAGCTCCAAGTATGAAAAAATACCCCCGATTTTGAAACATTCTTCATTGCTGCCCCGCTTCTATTACTCGTAGCGTGATGATATATAGCCTATAGCCTTCCTCGATAAATAAGCTATCTAACACTGAAAGAATTTTTCAAATTGAACCAGTAGCTCCTGAGATTAGCGCGTTCAAACAAACAAACAAACAAACTCTTCAGCTTTATATATTAGTATAGATATAGATGAAAATTGTACTGTATGTTTTCAAGCTAATAAATTAATAGGTATGTAATAATCCATTAGTTATTCTACTGATGATATCGTTTGATTAGTTTATCCTGTTGATTACACTCTGTGTCCATCATTACAATGATAGTCATTAATCAAAGGGCAAGCTCATCTAGCACGTTCCATTGATATTATATGACATTAGTTAGCCTGGAATTAATTGAAGTAACATTATACACTTCGATATAGTATCGAATGTAAATTGTATAGTATACCTTAATTAAATGAAAATGAAAAGTGTTTATTTAGTTTAGGTCCTTACAGAAAACTTATGAATGTCAAATGAAGCTACCACCGGTTCGGGAGGTAGTTTTCCACTGAGAAGAATCTAGCAAGAATCTCAGTACTTACATTTTAAAAAAATGTGTTTTTGTACAGAACCATATTTGTTAAAAATAATTATAGAAAGCAAATTATATTAACAATTATCTACAAAAGTATCATTCAGTAGGTAAGTATTATATAAATCTAAAATGTATGTAAAATGTTTGTATGTTATATATATACATTCTCATCGTCACTACACGGCACTTCCATATTCTTATCGTCACCACACTCTCATTCTTCAACCTATCAGTCCACTAGTGGACATATTTCTCCTCCATTCTCCGCCAGATATCCCGGTCCTCCGCTTTCCTTATCCAACCTCCACCAGCGACCTTTCGCAAGTCGTCGGTCCCTCGAGCCAGGCGTCCTACGCTACGCTTACCAAGACGCGGGCTCCAGAACTCATCTGCTTCAACTTAAATTGCTGATCTACACGGCACTACTACTTACTAATGAAATAAAGAATCTCCTCGTGAAAATTTGCTAAACAATAGTAACGACTACTTTGCTTTAAATCACGACCGTTTATTCTTCATGACGTTGATTTGACAGTGCGTGTACATACTGATATCCGTAACTGTCATTCCACAATTCGACAGGGATACAATGCCGACAGCACCGTGTTAATTGATTGCAACGATGCTGGAATGCAATACTCGTGCACTCTAATCTATTGGCGTTTACAATCGCCGATGTAAAATACTCGGAAACTGTGATGCAGAGCGAAAAATCGAAAGCTTAATTACTATGGGGATGTACGAGGAGTGGAATTCCGACAATACTGGACTCCGTACGAGTGGAATCTAGTATATAGATGAAGTATCGAAAAAAGTTAGTAGGTATCTAACTTTTTTGTTATTGGCGTATATATAATATTTTTTTCCCTATAAAGCAAAGAACAGGTTACTGGGTCCTATCTCACCCTCCTATCAAGTTGGAAAATTACAGCAAACTTTACTAGTAGCTTAGGAGATCCAAACCCAGCTGTTTTATGAGTTGTTAAAAACAATTAAATGATACTCCCTCTCATCACAGCTGTAATATTTTATCATTTCCCAAGGCGAGTAAAAAAGGCAACAAAACTATGCAAGTAGCATTTAATTAATTCTTTCATACTATCTTACTGTACACACGTCTTTAAATGAAAAAACTCACTGAAGCGGTAATGGCTGCTTTCTGTTAGCTAGAAACGTAAGAAATAAAAAAGGATTTGAACATATTCTTGCTACTGCTCCTAGTGCTAATTTCTACAGCTATCTGTATATATATGTGCTATATGTATCTTTTATCCTATGATAAAAACGTAAACTATATTGTTTTGAATTATAAAAGCGTCTATCTATGAAACGATATTTGACGACCCATTTGGTGTTGCGGTTGAGAGGTCGAGTGCAACACCAAGGTTCCGGGTTCGATCTCCAGGCAGTACAAACATTTGTGTGCATGAACATGTCTCTTTGTAATGGTCTGGGTGTTTTCTATGTATAATCTATACTAACATTATAAAGCTGAAGAGTTTGTTTGTTTGTTTGAACGCGCTAATCTCAGGAACTACTGGTTCGATTTGAAAAATTCTTTCAGTGTTAGATAGCTTATTTATCGAGGAAGGCTATAGGCTATATATTATCACGCTACGAGCAATAGAAGCGGGGCAGCAATGAAGAATGTTTCAAAATCGTGGGGGATTTTTTCATGCTTGGAGCTTCTGCTGCGTACGCTGCGTAAACGGTTAAAGTTTCACAAAAGTCATGTACGAGAGTATTGTTCTCCTTTCAAAGATCTACAAAAAAGTCCGCGACAGCATATGTCTATCTTTTAAGCTCCCTATTACATATTTTTTGCTAAAAAAGTTTTCTCAAATAATGTATTTGAAAATACTTTACATCATTCAATTTAAATTAATATCTTATGAGATATCGCAGATTAAACTCACCTATATAAACGAAGTAGCGGGGTGAAAGAGAGCGTCAGGACAAAATAACTATTCCACGCGGACGAAGTCGCACGCAAAAGCTAGTATGTATATATTTACAAAAAAATATATATAAGTACGTTTATCCGTTGTTTAGTACCCATAATACAGGCTTCAAGCTTAACTTGGGGCTAGATGGCGCTGTGTGAATGTCAGTGTTCTTAGAGCGAAGAATGAGGGAGACATATGTCCAGCAGTGGACTGCGATAGGTTGAAGGCAGTGGAGATACGTTCAGCAGTGGACAGCACTAGGATAATATAGCAGTCCACACATATATCTACGTTTGAGCACAGGTTTTTGTAACGCAGGTTTGCATACCTATCACGGAAGTCAGGGGTTCCACAATATTAACATTGTAATTTTTTTATGTCAATAAATAAAATATTATTATTATGATTAAAATCATCTATCGGGAGTAAGATAAGCAAATAATTAGATGTATTTCGAGCCGCATGCTTAAAGAGGATAGTCTTTGAAAAAGCAAAGTCTTTCTTAAAAGCATTCTTTAAAGGACCAATACACGATATTCAACTTCCAGAAGCCTTCTCCAAATAATTCCACGAAAGGGAAGGTATGTGTCGGGAGACAAAACCCAATTCTATTTCAATAGCAATCGTAAAGGCAATAAACTAAATATGCTATCAGTAACATAAAATGAAACAGTAGATACTACGTATCAGCTAACTAAATTAACTGTCATATACACTAACAGCTATTTATTGCCTAACCACACAATCTGTATATTTTTCCAAACAATAAATCGGGAAGCTCGCTGGCTACAAAGCCTGGACAACCAGTATAAAACAAACAAAACAGAAAAAGACAGAACATGCAGGACTTTATTTATATTGAATAATATTGTTGTTAAAGTTCAAATTTTAAATCAATTACTCGATTTAAAATAAATATTCACAGATGATGCCATATAAAGTCTATGAATATACAGTTGTCACCTACCCTTCTTCGAGTGCTGGAATCGGGGGCTTAGGGAATAATCATATAAAAAAAATCAAAATTTAAATATTCAAATAAGGTAAAATTAAATTGAAACACAAACCTACCAATCACCGAGTATCTATTAAGAAGAGATATGGTAGTAATGTTCTCCCATTACACCTAATATTTCTTAGACGTTGAATGCCTGGCGGTCAACTCTTGGGCGCACAGACATCCGAATATACAATTAGACTGGACAAGCCGCCAAGTTTATAGGCAGTCCCAGTGTCGCAATTTCTTTTCGGTTCTTACCTGTGAAAAGTTATTATATTTCTTGGTAAATTAACTGATTCATTGCGATGATGGCATGTTACAATTGCACAGGATGGCATTTTGGGAAAAAACGGTAATTTCCTCTAATATTCGTGCGTCTTTACTCGTCTCACAGAGCGTAAACTGGCAGCCAGTGTATGCTCGTTAAGCTCACATTTGTCGCACTTAAAAACGCGGCTTGTCCCATCTCCTGTATTGGGAAATCTGTGCTTGGGCGTCAATCAATATAAATTCTATTGTGTCTGGATTAATGGCGTTTGAAGGGTACTCTTAACCGGCCACCAAGTGTGAAGATTGTAGCAAATCGCTATCCTATCGTAAAGTATAACCTAAGTACAGACCTCTGTCACTCTAGACCTCTGTCCAGAGTTTAGATAGATGGAAACTTTAATGCCCACAATGTCAAACCAAGTACCAAAACACAAACAAATTAAGCTATAACATTGAGCAAAGGCGGCCTTATAACTACAAGCGATCTTACAGGCAAGCTAAGATATTTTTGATTCTTTAAATGATATTTCCTATTCATTTTTGTACTACAACTATATTCAATGTTGCGTTTATTAAAGTGATTTCATAGCAAAAGTTGCTATAAATTGTATGTGGTCCTTTGGTTTGAAATTTTTCGTCAATTAATATACTTTAAAAATGGACTTAACCACCTAACTTTGAAGACTAATAAAATTATTAAACATGAGGTTGCGAGCTTAGAGTTAGCGTAACGTTATTTTTAATCCAGATTTGTAATAATATGAAATAGTTCTTACGATTCCAGGACCCAGTCATCATGCCTAATATATGATGTGTGCTTTCATGCCCGCAATGTGCGATGATTTTTACAAAAAAGCTACATCAGCCACATGCAAGCACATCACCGCAAAACCGGAGTTGAAGACAGTGGCCGTGACCGGTCGAGATTATCTCTGTCTGCCAAGATTTAAGTTTAAGTAACTCGCCATCCAGGAGAACTAACCGTTTGTTATGTACATGAGTGGTATCTTTCCTTTGTGATATCTTGCTTTTCACCTTAATTAGTATTGTTATAATTGCATTGTAAAATCTAGTTTCTCTTTTCATAATTTTGTGTTATCTCAATTTTGTCAAATAAGTTTTAATTTTCTATCGATAATGCTGTGTATGCTTTTAATAGGTGTATTAAATCTTATACAACATGATAAGAATGTAAATATATATACTGTGAGCGTTCCTTTCTAAATAAATAAATAGTTCCGTAAAATATGAATGTTACGAATGAGCGCTCCTGCATTTCGTGAAGAGGACACTGTCATATTTATCGCTGATGACGGGCGCAGGACAGTGTTGACGGAAACCTAACAACACTATCAGTCTGTTGCACTATGGACATGACTATGTAAGGTTAGCAAAATGATCGTCCGGATCGACTAAGCATGTGTTTTAGTGCAAACCAATAATACTCTGTATATATAAAGGTAGATACGCAATCCGTGCCTCAAAAACGAACGGCCGAAGAAGTACAGTTTGTACTCTTTTGTTTAGGTAAATGTACGCTCATTCGAAATATGTGTATGTGTGCTGTCACTGCATTCGGATCACTTTTTTTGTGAGCATATCACGAATCGATACTTTTTTACATCATTGGTGCAAACAAAAGCTATATTTACCTATCTATGATTAGGCCTATATTACATGTTTCTCGACGGCATGATATCCAGATTGAGTATATCTGCAGAAGAACTAGAAATTACTCTATATATATCTCTATATATATTGTTACGAGCTGGGGGTTCCGGATAAATTATTGCCAAACACGAAGAATAACACGGTAACACACTTTATTAGTTAACCAATATTAAACACACACAACACTAATTACACTTACACTCGTACTAATCAATCAATTAACGCACGCACTAAAATCCGTAATTAACACTGCACACTATAACACAACACTTTCCGCACACACACGTAATAATCACACGTTAACTCTTCACACTGTTATATCACACTTGACGATCCCTTAGATATCGCTGTATCACTCGCTTCTTCCTTGTAGTCGCAGGTATTTCGCTCTTCGTTCGCTCTTGAGTACTACACAAGACTCCCGGCGCACCCGTCGGTCCGCCTTATATACCTGTCCGGTCGCTGAGCTCGAAGCGTCGACGTCATTCTACATAGTTCGCGAATTATCTAGAACATACTACTCTTTGCTATTTGACAATTCGCATGTCATACTCTATGGACTGTCTGTGGACTGACGTCACATATTAGCCGCCATATTCAATGACATTTTAATTACGTCAATTCGTAACAATATATTACCAAATAGCCCATAGGATTAGCAAGTTGAAGTGGCAGTGGTAGAACCATTGGGCGATGGGTCGATAAGGTTCTCGAGTAACGGGAACTAACCTAACTTGATGGGTCCATAGTTAATAATAGTGTGACGACCACAAAGAAACTATATTAAATAATAAATATCCACTGACATTCACACAGCGCCATCTAGTCCCAAGTTAAGCGTGAAGCCCGTTTTATGGGTACTAAACAACGGATAAATATACTTACATACTTTTTTTTGTAAATACATACATATTATACATAGAAAACACCCAGACCATTACAAACAGACATGTTCATGCACACAAATGTTTGTACTGCCCGGGGATCGAACCCGGAATCCTTGGTGTTGCAGCCGACCTCTCAACCGCAACACCAAATGGGTCGACAAACTTAACTTTAATTTCGCTTCCCTATCAGTGATATCAATAAAACAACAACTCTATAAACAACAACAACTCTTATAAACTGAGACGTGACAATAACGAGGGATCTTTTGGCAAAACTGGTTTTAATACGTGGCACAGCCAAATAAGTAATTCGTCTCCCACTCCCTGAAGGGTTTGGCTTAACACCAGATCGGTGGATGGACAGACAAGCATTAACAATAAATAATTGTCTAACTCGTAAAAGATTTAGCTCTGTATATAAGGCATTGGTGGGATATATGAAAGGCTTTCTTAACATCACTTTAAGAACTGCGCGCTGCCATATGCAATAATCGATTGGCAGATAGCAAAGTTGACTGCACTTCGTATGTTGTGCATCTCTTGTATTCCTTATAAAATAGTTCAGATTGATTGATCTTTTCAACCGAAATGTGCTGTCTTCCGTATTAATTAGTTCCATTGCCAGATTATTTTTATGCTGTTCAAGACTTTTCCTATAGGTTAAAACCTATAAGAGAACAATTCAGGCATATATAAAAATATATTTAATAGGAACATTGACCCGTGCGAATCCAGGGCGGGTCGCTAGTTAAGTATATGCAGTCACACAGACTGTGACAAATGCGCTGCAGATATGATATCAAACGGATAATTGCTGGCTGAGCGGAAATTTTGATTGAATATTCAATATGAATGGCACTATCCGAATTTACTTATGGAGTTATGAATGAAGCGAAAGATTATCTATTCAATTAACAATCTGTTCATTTGAGTCACAAATTATCTTTATTTACATCTTTAAATAAAAGTTGTTTTAATATAATAATAAAAATAGTTACACTGACACTCACACAACGCCAGCTAGCCCTTAATTATCCGAGGAGTTTGGAGTTAGGCTACTAAATAACTGTTATATAATACAAAAAACATACTCATCCACATTATAGAAATAAACAAACAGACATACTCATGCACAAAATGTTTGTAATGCCCGGGGATCAAACCCGGACCCCTTGGTGTAGCAGCCGACGTCTCGCCCATTACACCGCATGGGTCGTCATGCGTCATGTAGCTAATAAACTATTCTTGAACACATCACACATCTATAAATTCTATGAATATACCTTGACGTAATTTCAAATTAGTTTGGTCAATCGACCATTGAAATGATACCGTATACCGTCATGATGAATTTAGCAATGAATTGATCGTTAAATATAATTGAACGCGATGTGCATAACTGCCTTTGTGGTTTAGTGTATACCAACTTGACAGCCTATGTGTTGTAGTGGTTGTGAAATCTATTACACCAAAGGTCCGGGTTCGATCATTGGCATCATTAAATATGGTTCAAAATGTAAGTAGGTAGTACCCCATTTTTTGTAATCGACAATTTGTTTTTGATTATTTCAACGTTGTATTTGCCTGTAAAGACATGTTTTTACACTTTTCACATAAATTACTCCATTGTAATGTATAATTATATGTCGCTGGCAAGTCTGAACCAATAAATAAATAAATCTCGCGTCCGGAGCTTAGTTGGTTGTCACATCAGTGTTACTAACAGGAAAAAAAATCCTGTTAGTCATACTGGTGTGACTACGAGTCGGTACCGAAAATCTCCGGGTACTACAAACATGTATTAGCTTATATACCGAGGCACTCCATATATGCAAATAAGCAGTGCATACCCTGTGCGTCCAGACAACCCGGAAAATTACCACCATATACCATATTAAATGATCCCACTTATTAGCCCATTTTGCGCTACAGATTTGTAACCATAGGCGACCTGCTGCCATCATCAGCACTCAATTTGACAAAAATGATAATTTGTTTATTGTTTTTGCTATATGCGTCCGTCACATTACATACCCTACTTATAATCTGTGCACGTCACTGCTTATATATCATATAGCCAACCAAAAAATATTTAAACACAGCTTACATTAGCTATAAAAGCTGGACCCCCAACAAAGCCGATTATAAACCAATAATCCGTGATTAACGAGTATTGCCTGTATGTAAAGCAAACAAAATATGTTTATCAGAAAACCCGTTCAATATGAGGCCAACCGACAGACTAAGTCGCTCTCAAAATGTTTGCATTAAACGCATCGTAAATCCCCCGCTGCACAAAGACTCGTCTGCGTTGCGTCCCACGTCACTGGTTTGTAGAGAAACTTGGATATTTTGGTTGGAATATTGTGAAATTTGTATATTGTGAAATTTGAGAGCGTCGGTGGCTCAGTGGTGTGGACTGTCGCCTTCCTACCGGGAGGGCTGAGGTTCAAATCCCGACACGTACCAATGTATTTTCGAATTTTCGAAAAATATATGTACGTTATCCGACGCTCTTACGGTGAAGGAAAACATCGTGAGGAAACCTTCATGCACGCCTGCGAAGAGATTCGAAGGTTGTGTGTGAAGTCGTCCAATCCGCACTGGGCCCGCGTGGACGACTAAGGCCTAATCACCCTATACGGGAGGCTCGTGCCCCTCGGTGGGGACGTTTAATGAGCTGATGATGATGATTGTGAAATTTTGGTGGCTCCTACAGCCTTAGTAACAGAGATATCTACAGTCCGGTGAAAGCGAATATCCAGCCGCCGGCAATTATGTTGTGGCAAATGTTTCCTCTGATAACCCAAACATATACTAGGTTACCTAGCCTTCCCCGCAACGCTCTAGACCAAGGTTCGAGTTCCAGTCTGGGGCGCCCTTAAGCTCGTTGTGTAAATTAAGCCTGAGGGTCATCTGCGCTTGCCAGTTGCCCGGTGAACCTGATATTAAATGGCGCCTTCTTCAATGTATTCAATTCAATATTTATTGCAAACTATAATGCCTACATTTTGATCGGTAATAATATTTAAGATCATTATGGCTCTGTTGGGTAAAGCAAATGAAAGGTGTACTTTTGCGGAACCTTTTATCTTCATACGCAGGCAGCCGTTTGAACGGGAACAAACCATTTTTAAGGACGTTAGGTCGTATAGCTTAGGCCATATCTAATCATAAAGAATTGGGAAAGGATTTGAATGAATAATGATTTGAATTAAATGAATTGGTGTATTACGTGTACACATTTGTGGGAATAATTACTATTTCTGTATTTGCTCCAAAAGTTAGAGTAGTTATAAACCTACTTTGCAACAATATTTAAAAAACTATCTTGCAAATTCGTATATCAAAGTCAAAATTCATTTATTCAGATCAGGCTTACAAAAAGCACTTATGATCGTCAAAAAGAACAGTAAAGAAGTACAAAAAATACAATAAAAATACCAAAGTAAAGCACAATAATGAATTTCGATACTTGGAAAAAAGCGCTTCGGCGTTTTGGCCTGTTATCAAATCAATCAAAGAAGTGAACACAAAGTTAAAATTATAATGAATGTGTACACATTCGTTATATGTTCTAAGAGTATTTTTGAGACTTGCCGATGCAAAGAAATCCTTAGAACCATCATTCAACATTTTTTATGTAATTAAATTCGACTAATTTCAATCTACAATTCCACACTGATTGAAAGTTGTTTGTATAAAAACTAGCACATACCATAGGCTGGAGCAACAATGCCATTCATAGGCTATTACAAAATGCTTATGGAGAAAGTTTATAGAGCAAAGACCCTATCCCGTAACACCAGCGTAGGATGCCCACCCACAAAGTAAAACTACGATTTATAAAAGTCGGATGTATCTATAAAAATAACATTGATTTGGATGTGAAAGTCACTTGATACTTAGGGATTTAGATTTTTTATAACATTAAGTGAACGGAACACTTAGTTGGTTCTTTAGATAAACTAAAAATTCCAAAAAAAACTAATATTTATAACAAAAAAAATTCATTAAAATTTCGACCTTCACGCGTCATTAAAAGGGTACAAAATAAAAAACACGAGCATATATGTCACTATGACAAGTAGCGAGGACGTGATTATGAATGAAAGTTCTGTCCAACTGACGCGATTGGCTGGATTTTGCTGCAGAAACTGTTTGAGTGAGATTGTGCAACTAGTTTGTTATTAAAAAGGTTGACTCATATGTCAGTGAGTGTAGCTAGTATTTGAAGGGAAACTGTAATTTAATAGAGGCCGAAATAAAGAACTGCCAATCATATTTCACGAGACGATATCTGGCACTGCGGTGTACCTACCTAGACGACCAGTATCGAGTCTACCACCTAGTAAACTATATGTTTTTTTATATGTACAATATTTATTCTGCCCATGCATAACATTAATTTGCACGGGACTGTACATACTTGCTTTTGTCTAAGCTTTAGTCTTCGCTGCAGTTTAGTGCTACCATTGAGTTTCTTATCGGCGCTCCTCAGCGAATGCTAACTCTCAAGCCGGTATTGAATTTCAGTTAGTTGAAATACATTCCAATGAAACTATTAATGAAAACGCTAACGGAATATAAGTTTTATACTTAAAGCAGGATGGTTTTAAATATTGAATTCAGATTGTTGAAGATAAATTATAATTAATTATAAAAAAATGTTTTAATAAGCTGGCGATTAATAAATCAATAAAAGACATATTTTGTTACGGAAAATTCCAGAACATTAATTTTGAATTAGGAATCCCAAATTAAGCTTTTCTATTGGTCCGTGCCGAATGTGACAGTTCATTTTTTTTGTTTATGCCTTATTATTAAGGTAAGGTAAGGTATTATATTAAAGTAGCTTTGACAACGTTTTGTTCTCAACATGGAAAAGATAAATTAACGCATCATTTTGAGGTTCATTATATCACCAGCGATAATGGAATGGTGTGCAATGAAGCCCTATAAATTACTGTAGTTCACAATTAATAAGGCTTAACGATTGGTCTTCTATACAGATAAATTTATCTGCATAAAAGACGAAATTCAAAACACTTAAAAAATGTTATGGACCAATCGGCATACTTTACGCACTGCCCGTATTCTTCCTACGCCGGTATTGGTCGGTCGTCGTGCCTTCAAGAGCTAGTATTGGTCAAACGCCGGCTAATATGATTGGCGCTAATGTACTAACAATAAATAAATACAACTTTACTTAATGATCGCATAAAGAATACTCGATGTAATCCATAGAATTGTTTTACTCAAATGTTTTTACACAAAAGCTTCGTTCAATATCTAGGTCACCTTTTTGTTTGCTTTTCGTTGTTGTAAACATCAAACAATTTCAACAAAACACTTTTATGGCGTCTCGTTTAAACCTAGCTATTTATAGTGAAAGAGCGATAATATGTGCCAGCTTAATTATTGGTAAATGGAAAAATATCTCTCTTTACTTTTGTCCTATTATACTTATAAAAATATTTTTACAGACATTCACACAGTGCCATCAGGCCCCATGTCCATCCAAACGAACCAACCAAATGTCTTTATATTTGTTGTTTGCTTAAAAAAAGTGGCCGAATTTCAACACACTTTTGTTATCAATGAGACTTCTTTCGTAGTTTTTTATGCGTCCTAGACATGTTTTTTAAAATAGTTTATTGTTAAATGGTTACAGCGCCAAATGAAATGGAAATCCAATCGAATTTCAAAAGGCTCGCCACTAAAATACTTTGTACAAATACTCCTACATTAACACCATTACTATCAAATGCGAAATGATTGTACCCAGGCCACAATTGTTACTAGGACCAAGCCAAATTTCCAAATCCAACTGCAATCAGTCAACCAATACAGGCTTTGGTAAGCACATTGAATGGGTATCTATCATTGTAATTATAGAATGATTAATATGGCGCAGGTTGCACTCCAGTTAGGTAAACGTAATGAATTTCGGGACATGACATAAAGCGATTAGGCTTAAAATTGGAAATATTAGTCCCGATATATACACACACACATTTCAAATCACACATATACACTGCTTCTTAGAACATTTACATGAATACATTTAGTTACAACATAAACTTATGCTTACAATTTAAAGTCGTTTATTTGGAGCTTGATTTATAAGAAAGCAAAGATATTTGTGTGTGTTAAATAAACGATAGAAAAAAAGACATATTTACTTTGTATTCGTATTGTTACGAGCTGGGGGTTCAGGATAAATTATTGCCAAACACGTATGCCCACAGATTACCCAATAAAGGAGATGGGGCAAGCCGCGTTTAAAGTGCGACAAATGTAAGCTCAACGAGCATACACTGGCTGCCAGTTTACGCTCTGTGAGACGAGTCAAGACGCACGAATATTAGAAGAAATTACCGTTTTTTTCCAAAATGCCATCCTGTGCAATTGTAACATGCCATCATCGCAATGAATCAGTAAATTTACCAAAAATATAATAACTTTTCCCAGGTATAGAACCAAAAGAAATTGCGACACTGGGACTGCATATGAACTGGGAGCTTGTCAGTCTAATTGATATTCGGATGTCTGTGCGTATGCCATTATTGCCATTTATGTATTTCAATAAATATCCTCAGACATTAACAAAGTGCCATCTAGTCAAATTAAGCATGGAACCTTTAATATGAGTACTAAACAACAAATAAATATATTTACATATTTTTATTAAAACTTTTATTTAAAAAAATTTAAATTTATATTTTTTTTTTATATTTTATATTGCATTATTATAAACCTATTGAATTATATAGTTATTGTTCAAAAAGTTATTGTTACAATCAAGGGCGGATCCAGGTTAGGCGCCAGGGGGGGTCACATAGTAGTAGTCAAGTTAATAACTTATCAGGCATTTAGTTAATGTACGTTAGTATAGTTCTTAAAAATGGCTCAGGGGGGTCATGACCCCCATGACCCTCCCCCTGGATCCGCGCTTGGTTACAATAAAGGGTTAGACGGATCTTTAATAGAGATTATACTGATAATAATTGTTACTTAAGTTAATATAATTGGTACTATCGCTACATTATGAAAACAGTAAATATACAGTTTTTATTTAAAAACAATTGATACTGAAGTCAAAGTCAAAGTCAAAAACATTTATTTCAAATTAGGCTTACAAAAAGCACTTATGAACGTCAAAAAATATACAAAAATATAATAAAAAACGATTAAAATACTATACTAAAAATATGAGTTCTGATGCTTTGAAAAAAAAAGAAAAAAAAGGTTGATGTTTTATTGCATTGATGTTATGTAATAGTAAATCCATCAATAAATCAAATGAACGGGGGAAACTGGGAAAAAATCCAGTTAACTCCGACCGGAGCTAAGCACATCGAGGATATATGGGAATAGACGAAATCTTTAGCTGAAACCATAGATGCAATCATAATAATGACTTATTACAGACTTGTCTTATACTGACATATTTGTTGGTAAGTAAATAAAAAAAACTATAACAATAGTCTATGTTTTAGTAGTAATTAATATTGAATTTTAAAACCGTCACTAAGTTGTCTCTAAAACCTATGTTGGCTTTAGAATCGTATCCAAACGAATACAACGGGCCAACATTTGAAAAATTTTCAAATTGAAATGTCGCTCGCTTGACCCCTCGGAAATACACTTAGCTTTATTGTCACGTACCATAGCTGCATTTAGTAACAACTAACCATATTATATTGAACTGAATAATCAGATACTTGTCAATATACTGTCTAATGAAGAGATAGTGGGCATAGCTTGGCATAACTAACTTAGTCATTTACCAATAATGAATGTGTGAATGAATGTCAGTGGCTATTTATTTATTTACATCTTGTTTATTCTATAATAATTCATAAACCTAAGTATGTAATTTAATCATTGATTCTCAGCCTATTACATATTACTTTGAAAATTCAAAAACACATTGGTACGTGGCGGGATTTGACCCTCAGCCCTCACGGTAGGAGGTAGGTCCACACCATTGAGCCACCGACGCTCGTTCGTGTACCATTAATAAATAAATAAATAAAACCGCTAATTTACCTCCTATTTGCTTTTGTAAATCCATTGTCAACCAGACCAAACTAAAGCCGCAACGTATTTCATGCTCCAGCTTTGATACTAATATCCGTGCCTAGATATTTTGGCAGGTCCGTCAGAAATGTGATTTGGGCACGACAAACGCAGGCTCAGGCTGCGTCGTATTGCATTACGGGATGTTACTATTCAATCATCGATGCATGCCTATATTGTAACGTAGCGAATGCAATTGCAATTTGACGCATTCGGCCTGACAACCAGGATATCAGCTTATAAACCGGGTACTGGGCTATGTACGGTATGAAACGTGTGTACACAAATATACGAATGTTTATACATAAGAAAATTTAAGTGTCTGTTTGTCATGTTGAAATAACAGTTTATTACTACATGAATATAAATATACGATATACATCAAATCATTTATTTTCATTTTTATCCGTCTGACTGCGTGTTTGTACCGGGTAATCACTAAAATGGCTGGAGAAATTTATTTTTATTTATACGATACTTGTAAAAGCCTTTTTTCTGTGATGCGGGTGTGCGTCTGCACGCGGGTGGTGCCAATTGTTCTTGTAAATACATACATAGAAAACACCAAAACCAATGCAAACAGCCATGTTCATGCACACAAAATGCTTGTACCCCGGGGATCGAACTCCGGGTTTGTACCCTTACCTCTACCCTTGGTGTAGTAGCCGACGCGTGACGTCTCAATCATATATATATATATATTATATATATATATATATTATATTAAGTATATATATAATATATTATATATATATTATATATATATATATATAAATTTATGAATAAACAATTTAATTTATGTGAAGGAAAACATCGTGAGGAAACCTGCGCACGCCTGCGAAGAGATTCAAAGGTTGTGTGTGAAGTCGTCTAATCCGCACTGGGCCCGCGTGGACGACTAAGGCCTATTCACCCTATACGGGTAGGCGCGTGCAGCTCGGTGGGGACGTTTAATGAGCTTATGATGATGATTAATTTATGGCAATTTTCTTTTATAATTTGGCATAGATAGATATATATTATAATAAATAATTCATAAATTATGACTTTTAAATTAAAATGGTACTCGCATATTAAGTATTCTGTGGTAAATGTTGCTCGTAATTAAATTACATTTATGCATTAATAATTGAAAACGAATTTCCGTTTAATGTTGCTCGGGGTCGTAAGCCTGTACTGTTGAGCTGTAAAACATATTTTTATAATTGAAATAAACAGGTGTTATCTATATTTAATATGTTTATATGAAAATAATAAATATCTATATTTATATTTGTGATGGTCCCATATGACATATAAATGCTATGTTTGGGGCTAATGATGTGTGAATGTCTGGGAAAACCCCCCCACAACGAGCTAAGCTGAGGTTCGAGTCCCATTCGGGGACGCTCCTAGGCTCGTTATGTAAACTTTAAGGCTGAGAACCATCTGCGCTCGCCAGTTACCCGGTGAAGCTGTAAGGGCCATCCGCGACCAACAGCAGAAATCAGTGCGAAAAAAAATTTGGAATAAACTTTTCCAAGCTCGACATCATCTTCATTATCAGACAATTGGTGATTCAGCCTGTATGTCGAAACTGGAAAATCGCATAGTGCTTTTCGCTATATTCTACCATCGGATTTGAACCCATGACTTCTGGATCAAAAGGGACCTAATCTCGATTGCCAGTCCTATAGATCACGTAGGCAGTTATGGTACAAGTAATAATAAATGTTAATATAAGTACTCTAGACCTTAATGAGCTTTAGAATTCAACCTTTTGTCCTAAACATACAAAGTGCAATATCGCATACCAGTCTAAGCCTGTTGCACAAGACCCGCCAGTAAAACTAGTATAAATTTGAAATGATTTATTCAGCAATTAGCCATATTATGTAATTATGGTGAAAGTTTGAAAATGTACTAACTTACCGGCATCTAGTTTCATCGGCGACAAAGTTTATTAATACTAGCGACACGCCCCGGCTTCACATAGCACGCTCCCGGCGCCTCGGCGCGGCCGGCCGGTACAGCCGCAAACCTCAAATTATCAGTTTTTCTCCACGATTTAATGAGTGCTATAATAATGTGCTATATTATATATATATATATATATATATATATATATATATATATATATTATATATATATATATATATATATATAATTCCTCTTCAATCACTCTATCGATTAAAAAATAAATCCTAAATACGTTGCGATATAGAGACAGAAAAAGCTTCCTGTCAATACAATTTCCATCAAAATCCAGCAGTTTCATAAATGAGGCAGCCTTATCAAGAATAGTTTATAACGTTGACTTCTGCTATTGCTTATTTGTATTACATAAATTACATTGCAAACAAACAAATAACAAATATGTACTTATGAGTTTGTTACATTATACCTTTTCTAAACAAATATCGATCAAATCTAGTCCAAGCTTTTGTACCAAAGTGCACTCAAACGCGTGTAGAGTACAAAGCGTAGGATTGAGGATTCGTAAACACTACTCGTAGTTCGACTGAGCGTTTCTATTACAAATACCACGCGGGTAGGTCAATTGTTACGTTGGTATGTTCACGTTAACCTTTGCGAGCTTATCCTAGTACCGAGATACTGTTAGGAAGATAAGGCTCTTGACAGATGTAGAAACGGCAAGATTGGTTTTTTTCGTTATTTTCATAGTGTCATGTCGTATGGTCTACTGTTGTGGGGCTCAGCTGCCGACATTAATACAATATTTGTACTACAAAAAAGAGCTATTCGTTTTATCTACAACCTTAGACCCCGTGACTCTCTTAAGAACTTTTAAAGAATAAATATAATGACTGTAGCATCACAATATACATATTTATGAAAATTTAATTTACGTCCGTAAATACTATCATACCTTTAAAAAAAATTGTGACTCACACAATTTTAATACTAGGAATAGAAACAAACTTGCTGTTCCAGACTTGAGACTACATAAAGTAGGTAAATCTTTTATAGGAAGATGTATAAAGTTTTTCAATAAGGTACCGCAAAATATTGTCGAGTTACCTTTACACATGTTTAAAGCTAGAATAAAAAAACACCTTTCTAAAAAAGGGTCCTACACTATTGACGAATATTTATGTGATAAAAATCCTTGTCTTAAACTGCTCAGCTATTTCAGTGTTTATGATATATTGTTACATTAAGTAATTGTTTTTAAAAAAGGCTACACTGTTGAGTTTTCTTGGGTGCTTCTTTTTCAACAGGCCAAACCACTGAAGCGCTTTTTTTCAAAGCATCAAACATACTTATATACATTTTTTTTATAAATACATACATATTAGGTATACATACAAAACACTCAGACCATTACAAACAGACATGTTCATGCACACAAATGTTTGTACTGCCCGGGGATCGAACCCGGAACCCTTAGTGTTGCAGTCGACCTCTAAACCGTAACACCAAATGGGTCGTTAAAGTATAGTACGATACTATATTTTTCGTCTAGGTAGGTACCACCGCAGTACCAGATATTGTCCCGAGTGTTATGCACTTTTGTGTTTCAGGATGAGGGCACTGTAGCTAGTGAAATTACCGCGTATAAGAGACCTAACATCTGTTGTCTGGGTTGAAGGGCGCAGTGCGGCATTGATGGAAGACAATAACTGTGTATCAGTTGTTTTTTTTTTATTTTTATTTATTTCTTCAAAAAAGTACACATTATAACAAAACTAAGCTTTCTGCCAAACTGTGCAACAGTTTGTCGGCAGTTGCTCTCGTGGGCATTATTTTTAACTTAATCTAAATATATTAATACATAAACATATAACCACGTACATATACACACATATGCAAATACAGATAGATACACATTACGCATACAACATGCACAAACAACACACACACACACACACAACATTATTATCATGAAGACATACATATTTATATATATCATAATGTAAATATAATTAAATATTATATGCATCTAATATATATAAACACAAGATACGATAATGACACAAATATAATGTAATACATAAAAATACTAATAATAACTTGGTTGGTCTCCTTCAATGCCGCTCTGTCATGGTCTAGCGTATCACTTACCATCAGGTGAGCACCCTGAACGTCCTGTACACTTATAACATCATCATCATCATCATCATTACAGCCCAATTATGTCCACTGCTGAACGAAGGCCTCCCCTAATGATTTCCACGCGGACCGATCCCTTGCAGTTGACATCCATCTGCTACCCGCCACCTTAACCAGATCATCCGTCCATCTGGTTGGGGGTCGGCCTACGCTTCGCTTTCCGTTACGTGGACGCCACTCGAGAACCTTTCCGCCCCATCGGCCATCGGTTCTACGCACTATGTGCCCTGCCCACTGCCACTTCAACTTGCTAATCCTCTGGGCTATGTCGGTCACCCTAGTTCTCCTACGGATATCATCGTTTCGGATTTTATCGCGTAGGGAGACACCTAACATAGCCCTCTCCATAGCACGCTGAGCAACCTTGAGTCTATTCAAGAGGCCCTTAGTGAGCGACCACGTTTCGCTTCCGTATGTCATAACTGGCAACACACACTGGTCAAAGACCTTCGTCTTGAGACACTGAGGTATTTTGGACGAAAAGATCTGCCTTAACTTCCCGAACGCTGCCCATCCTAATTGGATTCGACGAGAAACCTCCTTCTCGAAGTTGGACCTACCCATTTGGACTACCTGTCCCAGGTACACATATTCGTCAACAACTTCGAGGACAGAACTTCCAACTGATATCGGTATAGGTACGACATGGGCATTAGACATGACTTTCGTCTTGTCCATGTTCATTTTAAGACCCACCTGTTGAGAAGCTCCGTCTAGGGTTTCGAGCATAGTGCTTAAATCCTCCATGGATTCTGCCATGACTACTATATCATCGGCAAATCGAAGATGAGTGATGTACTCGCCATTCACGTTGATGCCAAGTCCTTTCCAATCGAGCAGCTTAAACATATCTTCCAACGCAACTGTGAACAGTTTCGGAGATATAACGTCTCCCTGTCTCACTCCTCGGTGCAATTGGATAGGTTGTGTAAGCTCTTCATGTACACGGACTGACATAGTAGCGCTCTCGTACAGACATCTCAATACTTCGATATAGCGAAAGTCAATATGGCACCGTTGGAGGGCCTGAAGCACAGCCCAAGTCTCGATCGAATCAAAGGCTTTCTCATAGTCCACAAACGCCAAGCATAATGGCCGGTTATACTCTCTAGTCTTCTGTATAACCTGCCGCAGCGTATGTATGTGGTCTATGGTGCTGAAGCCTTTGCGGAACCCGGCTTGTTCGGGGGGCTGGAAATCATCAAACCTACGCGCGAGACGGTTCGTGATGACTCTGGAGAACAACTTGTAAATGTGGCTCAATAGCGTGATGGGTCTATAATTCTTCAGCAAGGTTTTGTCGCCTTTTTTGAAGAAAAGCACCACCACGCCATTGCTCCACGCCTCTGGCGTCGCACCCTCACGGATCACGGAATTAAAGAGCTTCTGAAGGGTCTTAAGCACTGGCGTGCCACCTGCTTTCAAACATAAAATGTGCTTATAACATAAATATATATATTGTTTAGTGCATGTGACAACTTTAGACGAAACTGTATCATTAGTTAACTATGTAGTTTAGACTTATCCTAGTATATTTGTAGCCACAGACATCAGAATATACATTAGACTGGACAAGCCGCCAAGTTTATAGCAGTCCAGTGTCGCAATTTCTTTTCGGTTCTTACCTGTGAAAAGTTATTACATTTCTTGGTAAATTTACTGAATCATTGCGATGATGCATGTTACACATTGCAAGGATAGCATTTTGGAAAAAAACGGTAATTCTTCTTAATATTCTGCGTCTTGACTCGTCTCACAGAGCGTAAACTGGTAGCCAGTGTATGCTCGTTGAGCTTACAGTTGTCGCACTTTAAAAGCGGCTTGCCCCATCTCTTGTATTGGAAATCTGGTTCGTAGCCTTTGATGGATGTCGTAATATTTGCGCATTACCCGTGATTAAACCTACCTCTGATTAAACATCTCTAGAATGCAATCAATACAGTCTATTAGCTTCGATAGTCGTATGCGGTTAGGCATAAAGATTATCTGATGGTCCATATGGTGTAATGCTACTACAGCAAGAGTTCCGGGTTCGTACCCCGGACAGTACAAAACATTTTGTGCATGGTCATGTCTGTTTGCATTATTCTGGTTTTAAAATGTAAAATACGCACCTTTTTATCATATATCGCACCTATCTTATAGGGACACAATTCGAAAAAATGATTGTTGGGAAAACGCGTTTGAAGATTCTTGAGCGCTTCTGTTCTCAAAAATCTGTCATAATAAATTAAAACATTAATTGCAAATTAATAGAATATTATAAGAGTATGTCGGTTATACACAGAAATACTCACCAGATATTATCTAACACCCTTGGTTTTGAAAATATAAAAATTGTCGGGGGACTACCGCCATTTCTTAAAAATTAATTAATTAATAATAATCCCGCAGCATTTTTGTTCCATAAAAGGCAATGTAATATTATTGTAATACTGTTTTAGGAGCGTCACATTGGCTCACTGGTGTGGACTGTTGCCTTCATCTGGAGGGTGCAGTCAAATCCGGCACGTACCAATGTACTTTCGAAATTATTAACGTTTATCCGACGTTCTTACGGTGAAGGAAAACATCGTGAAGAAAACCTGCACACCGCTTGGATATTCAAAGGTTGATCGTGAATCCGCACTGGGCCGCGTGGACGATTAAGGCCTATACACCCTATGGTAGTCTTGTCCCCTCGGTGGGGACGTACATGAGCTGATGATGACTGTTTTAAGAGATGGCCCTCCCCAATCATTATGCAAGGCTTTATCAAACTATTGGTGTTGTTAGATTTGTCTTCATAACGCGAGTGTCACTTCACGTACAACAAAGGTTTGAAAATTCAAAATGGCGGATTTCAAGCACCATTAAGATAATAGCTCTTTCAAAAAACAGTACGAAATATTAAGCTAAAATCTCTCTGAGCTGTCTGCAGTAAAATCTATGACTTCACAAATACGCCTAAAATTTTAAACATATGATAATTTAACAAAATAATGTATAATATGTATGTATTTACAAAAAAAAGTACGTTTATCCGTTGTTTAGTACCCATACTACAGCACTTAACTAGGGGCTAGATGACGCTGTGTGAATTTCAATGGATATTTATTATTAAGGATGTATCCGTCAAACTATTCAAAAATGTAGTACCAACAACAAGTCTAACGTATACCTTGATTATATTATAAATAAAGATACCTAATATCTTAGTTCAAACGATTTAAGCCTGTCTACATTTGATTCGTTTGATAAATGTAATTCGTTGAAAGTGATATTAAATTCCCCATTAATTGGTTTTCTATAAATAAAGCATCATTGCTTTTGCAAATTAAGCTGCTGTGTGCAGGATTCCAATGCGTAGGCCAAATTAAAATATGTAGAGTTTCAGTATGCTTTGAGTTATTGGAAACTCCCCCGTGATCCTGTCTGAGCGTTAATTTTAGATCGCCACGTGGGGGTCGTGGGTTCAATCCCACATTATGAAAGTAACTTTGTGACATTTTTACCTGATATGTTTAGTTTAGGTTAGTTATTGAAGACTCAATCACATGTTTTTCTGAAAAAATGATTCACCATTTTCAACTTCACTATTAATATTATAATGATAAATAGATATTTTTTGGGGAGACAGATTTGACTGTGGAAGACGATAAGCGCAAGTGCAGCGTAGACGTCCACCACTGGTGGACACCAGCAAGATGGTCGCTTGAAATCTCTGGGTTCAAGTCACTTCAAACCCTTACTTATAGAAACCATTGGAGGAGGCCTATGGCCGAAAGTGGACATTCAATGCGTGAAATAATGATTATCAAACAAAATATTTGCAATAGAACTAAATTGCCAGGAAATACTTTCAAAATTGATTAAGCAATAAGCATTTTGGCAATATATGTTCAGTAATATTATTAAATAATTAAATTAACTATTGATATTTCTAGCACTTAAATCTTTAAATACTAGCCTAGCTTAAAAATATGACGACGTTATTTCCTGTTTAATAAAACTCCAATCAAAATTACACAAATCTGTAGAACTAACTGAAATTATTTTCTACAAACGACTCGGGGAGTCTATTCAACAGAAGGGCCTTCAAGAAACTTCGTTGCACGTATGTGTGCACCGAGTTTGTGAGTTTTCATTTCACATCTCAGTTGTAATATTTGTCCTTGTAAAAACTTGACGACCCATTTAGCGTAATGGTCGAGACGTTAGGTACTACACCAAGGTTCCGGGTTCGAACCCTGGGAAGTACAAACATTTGTGTGCATGAACATGTCTGTTTGTAATGGTCTGGGTGTTTCTATGTATAATATGAATGTATTTACAAAAAAAATGTATATAAAGTATGTTTATCAGCTGTTTATTACCCTAACTACAAGCTCCTCGCTTAATATGAGGCTAGAGGGCGCTGGGTGAGCGTCAGTGGATATTTATATATTATTATTTATTTATCTAAATTTAAGTTGAAGAGAGGACTTGTTAACGAAATTAAGCATATTGATTTGTACCTTTAGTAGACCTAAATTGCGTCATCATCTTCACAGTCTTACTCAAAGTAACTAAAGCTTCGACGCAAAAATTATAATAATAATTGGATTCTTTTCCTTCCAGTAGTCCGTACTAACTATAGGCAAAATGAATATCTGTGGCGCGTTGGTGATAAATTCAACCAATTAAATGCTATTTTTGACTTTGATCTCTTCAATACTAGTGTGACTTCGGCGAGGAGTGCTATGAGCAGAGTTTTTTTTAAAGTACCCAAATTTGAGTAATTTCTTGTGTTGATTTTGTGTTGGCTCATTTGTTGTATTTTAATTGTTTAGTCTTATTAAGCATTCGGGTGTTCTTTTCTATACAATATTTATTAGTGAGGACCTATAATTCGGTATTCTCCACCATTCGCAATAAAATACCAAACCTTATTTTCATAAAAGTGCACTTTTTTTTTACATGTCGTTTCATTGATCACTTTTGTTTATTTGCAATATTGTATTTTTAAATACACTGAAACCAATAAATATTAGGTCAATTGATGTTAGTGTGCAATGACGTCACGTGTCAATAATCTCATACAAAATATATGGAAACGTTCCTTTTTGACAGTTCATAAAAAGTGCGTCAACGATTAGTGGTGTCAAATACCCAATTGGCTACCTGTTGTTATTTGTGTATATTTTTGTGTTTCATTGCTGTTGGTCCTCCTATGAAATAAATAAATAAAGGTAACTGTACCCTTGCAGGGTTCATATGCCTTCTTAATACCTAAGTTGTTGACAACATACTAGTGTCCCAGTTTAAAAATCTTTGTAGTAAATTATTGTAAAGTTACATCGTAAATGACAAAACTCAGTAACGATTCATATAAGGATTTTAAAAAAAAAGTGGCTATCGTGTTTCTTGCCGGAAATTATCAAAGATCCTACCTATTCCGAACCGGTGGTAGAGTCATAAAAAATAATAATAACAATAAACGATTCAAAAGATACCTGTAAAAGATTTATTTCAATAAAGATATTTTGAATTTGAATTATTACGAGAAATAAATGAATAATCATTATCATTACAGCCTAAATTGTCGACTGCTGAACGAAGACCTCCTCTGATGATTCCACTGTCCCTAGCAGTTGACATCCATCTGCCACCTGCTGTTTAATCAGGTCATCCATCTGGTTGGGGGTCGGCCTACGCTTCGCTTTCCGTATGATAAATTAATTAGAGTTTTGAATTACAAAAGACAGGTCTTTTTTGTAAACCAATATCTATTAAGAAAAGCTTTCTTTGACAATAAGACAACACTACATCTAACAACATTACTGAATGAAAAAAAAGACCGGTTATTTCAATATTATTCCAAAATTTCTTACCACGAACGACGAAATTATGGAATCAGTTACTTTCCTGAACGATACGAACGGTAAAAAAAACGCATTTCAGTGCCCTCTAGTATTGCAAATGTACATGGGCGGCGGTGTCATTTACCATCAGAGGAGCCGTTTGCTCGCTAACCTGCTATAGGATAAAAAAAAATTAAAGAAAGAAAGAAAGAAAATTGTTTATTCGGTGCACCAAATTTACAAATACAATCAAATTCTATAACTTAATATAACAGTAAAAAAGTTGAAATAAGGGACCGAAAAGGCATGTACTCAGCATGGTGTCGCGGCACGAAAACGTACCGAAACGCTGATCTTCCGTAGATACCTTATTTGAAAGAGGGACAGAGCTACACGCAGTGCGGATACCAGATAATATATAATCATACCATATTGAGGATACAATTAAACAAGTACGATATAAAATAAAATAACATATATACATTTAATACATACACAAATACATACATACACACATACATATGCACGTACACATACAACAATATTACATACATATACATACAAAAATGTAGAATATACATCGCAGTAAATTATTAAATTACAAACACACTCCAATTTTATATATATGTATTGATGTTTAGATAACCTTAGCAAATCACCAAGTACGCCAGCCTTTCGCAGCATCCATTTCAAAGACGGTCGTCCCTAGAGACTTTAGACCAAACAGTTTCAAGTTACGGCACACGCAAATAACCGTCTCATGTTTAGATTACACTGTACCTTGTTGAGTTTTACTTATAGTATTTGAATCGTGTAAAACTCGACAAGTATTAATTTACGATTCAGTGTCGAGCGTAAGATTCGGTATCGGTGTAAGAGCTTTAATGTTAGCTACAACTGTAGAATTCTGGTTTCATTCGCGTGCATGGTTATTCAAATGCACAAATCATTTTTGCAGTTTGGCCCGAGGAAGGCACTTATGAATGTCAAATGAAGCTATCACCGGTTCGTAATACAACTTAAAACTGAGAAGAATCGGACAAGACACTCAGAAAGGGCTTCATTCATATCTCATTATGCATCTCGCACTACACCCGGATAACGCGACGACCTAAAACCAGGCAAAATGTGTCTAAGCGCTTGATTGATAGGTCCCTATAAACAATAGATTTTTAGTATATCAGATTCCAGATTTAGAGTAACGATGCAAAACACAAACATGTAGAATGCAAATATTTTAATTAATAAAGCACAGCATACGATATTTGTTAACAATTGTCAAAGAAAAGTACTTGGTTTGCATTCATCGAGATAGCAAACCTAAAACGATGTGAAGAGCTTATAGGTACATTCATAGAATACATAGAAAATCGCTACATCAAATAAAATAAATCGTCATAACGAAATACGACTCAAAGATCTAAGTAATAACCTGATCAAAAGACCATTGGCAGAAAATGAAACCATATAAAAATGATTTTAATCAAAAATATAAATGAAGATAGGAGAATTACAACGTGTGTGTGGGCGACAAATCTGTTTACGAAAATGAGACAGTGTAGGTTGAATATTTCAATGTCACATTCGACCTTAGACTCTACTTTCTTTGATTTTGATTTATAAACCCCGACGGGGAAGCGACGCGGTGTTGAGTTTGACGTGTGTGTGTGTGTCAGTCCGTGGCCTCGTAGCTCATGAACGGATTAACCGATATTAATATTCATCATCATCATCAGCTCATTAACTCCAAGCCTACCCGTATAGGGTGATTAGGCCTTAATCGTCCACGCGGGTCCAGTGCGGGTTGGACGACTTCACGCACAACCCTTGAATCTCTTCGCAGGCGTGCGCAGGTTTCCTCACGATGTTTTCCTTCACCGTAAGAGCGTCGGATCACGTACATATATTTCCAAAAATTCGAAAACACATTGGTACGTGGCGGGATTTGAACTTCAGCACTTCTGGTAGGAGGGCGACAGTCCACACCATTGATCCACCGACGCTCATTTTAATATTGTTTTTTATAAATGCAGAACTATACCCACACACATTTGTAGTGTATGTTAACACACAAAAACTGCGGAATCAGTTTGCGTCAGAACTATTTCCTTATTTCCTAGGAAAACAGAGGCTAGCACAACGCATTTATAAAGCCCTCTGGTATTTTTAATCTGTTTGCTATTCATGGACGGGGGAAAATGCGTCTCAGCAAGCGTAGCGCAGGACGCCCTCCGGCCCGATGGACCGACGACTTGCGAAAGATCGCTTGTGGAGGCTGGACGAGGAAAGCGAAGCACCGGGCTCACATAAGCTATAAACTAATTATATGCACAATCATGCAGACACGTCAACATATAAAATTTACGAGTCGCACGCGACACATACGTATAGTAACTGTTATATATTTATAACATAAAATTATTCATTTAGATTTTGACCTTAACGCGTCAATGAAAGGTACAAAATCAAAAAAGCACGAGTTTGTGCATATAGTAAGTTTATTATTGACGACCCATTTGGTGTTGCGGTTGAGAGGTCAGCTGAATTGTGTGCATGAATATGTCTGTTTGTAATGGTCTGGGTGTTTTCTATGTATAATATGTATGTATTTACAAAAAAAAATATATAAGTATGTTTATCCGTTGTTTAGTACCCATAATACAGGCTTCACGGTTAACTAGGGGCTAGATGGCGCTGTGTGAATGTCAGTGGATATTTATTTATTATTGTTTCTCTAAGGGTCGGGACATTTGGAGCAAAATGGGGGAGAATATGTACAGCTGGGGACTGGTTGAAAAAAAGCATAATTGCTTCCTAAAGCATAAGAAAATTCTTACTCTGCTCGACGTATGTCGGTAAATATTATAAAATGTCTATTGTTATCGCGGGTCAAACCATCGAACGGTTAATGGCACCTTTAAACTATCGCAAGTAATTTATTAGTAAGTTCACAAAGTGGTAGTTCCTTTCCAAGTCGCGCCTCGGGCGTGCACTTTCCAAGGAAACACCCCGTAGAGGCTGAAACTAAAACTTCGCGACTTCCACGATAAATACAATATTACCGTCATGCAGCTAAAAGTAGGATAACTAAGAAAAGCTTTGTTTTGCCTTAGGAAGCATTAAAAAGTTTGTGTGTACTGTATTGAAATTAATAAAACGTCAGTGGCTCATTTGTGTGGGCTCAAATCCTGCTACGGACTTATGTATTTTCGAAAATTTCGAAATTAGTTCACACCAATAAGCCACCGACGCTCATAAAATCGACTCACGCTGATTATAATCGTCAAAAAAATTAAAAATTAAATTGCACAGCGTTAATGTCTTTGAATGTTACATACGAAATATTAAGGATTTTGAAAATTTATTTTACTTACATTTGGAGATTACTACATTGTTACAATCACAGATTTCCCAATACAGGAGATGGGGCAAGCCGCGTTTAAAGTGCGACAACTGTAAGCTCAACGAGCATACACTGGCTACCAGTTTATGCTCTGTGAGACGAGTCAAGACGCACGAATATTAGAAGAAATTACCGTTTTTTCCCAAAATGCCATCCTGTGCAATTGTAACATGCCATCATCGCAATAAATCAGTAAATTTACCAAGAAATATAATAACTTTTCACAGGTAAGAACCGAAAAGAAATTGCGACACTGGGACTGCCTATAAACTTAGCGGCTTGTCCAGTCTAATGTATATTCTGATGTCTGTGGTTACAATGGTTGGCTAATACAAGCATAGCATAGTATATTTGCTGCAATAAGCAAAAATAAAATGACAATTGTTTTATTACTACAACGGTATTCGCAAAACACAATATATACTCATGGATCAGAGACGTTAAAAATACGGACGGACTTTTTTATATTATAAGTGTACAGGACCATCAAGCCCACCTGATGGTAAGCGATACGCCTTACTATGACAAAGCGGCATTAAATGAGACTAACAACTGATAGACATTTATAATTCTCCGTCAATGCCGCACTGCGCCCCGTCACCCGAGACGACAGATGTTTGGTCTCTTATACCCGATAATTTCACTAGCTACAGTGCCCTCATCCCGAAACACAAAAGCGCATAACACTCCTGTTTCACGGGACAATATCTGGCACTGCGGTGGTACCTACCTCGATGACTCAGTTCGATACCACCACCTAGTCAATAATAATAGTGTTTTCTCATTATGACTAATTATTTTATGATATTTTTGGTATATTAATTGTAATGTTTTTAACTAGAAATATGTAACCAAACTGTTCTTTTACCTTTACGAAAAGAAATTCCTGTTTTCTTTTGATCACTTCGGTTTTTGCCCTATTTTACTATGCAAGCGATGTTCTTTTCAGTTTTTAACTCGGCTCTTTTGACAGACGCGAGCCAAAGATATTTGTTGCATTGCCATACTAAAACTGGGTGAATTATGACACACTTATGTTGTTATTGAGACTCCGTCCGTTATTTGTATACGTGTACATGTATATACTTTAATTATGACCTAATAGAAATAAAAATGACTGCAATAACATTATGTCTCTATAGTAATAATTTATAACATATTTATTTCAATCAGCATGGATAACATATTATTACAAAAAAAAACTATGGTGTTGTAACATAATATTAGTCTCTGAATTTACACCTTTATAGGTTTTATTTCAAGCAGACCACAGTTACTATTATTGAATCTCTTTTGTTTATTGTTAACTTTAATATTTCTTGCTATGTATTATAAGATGATGTTAGTTTTTCAAATAAATAAAATATAATTCATAAAAATAAAACGGTTTAACACTACAAGCTTCATTCTGCGTTTTTACTAAAAAATACTTTAGTCGGTTGGTGTCTTTTAGTTAGCAACCGGAGCATAATATTATAATAATATTATATATAACCTCGTAACTTTTGAAACCTTACGTTAAATGCACAATATTTACGATATTTTCTTATTACTTTGTAAAACCTAAGAAGTTCCTAGATGAGACATTCGCTGCGATTTTTTCATTTACTCGGGATGAAAATTCGAATTTATTTAATCAGCGTACGTCCCACTGCAATTATAGGCCTTTCACAGCATAGCCATTGGTAGATTGGGCCGTAACCCACCTTGCGGG
Source organism: Leucinodes orbonalis (assembly GCA_019425675.1). Lineage (NCBI taxonomy): Eukaryota > Metazoa > Arthropoda > Insecta > Lepidoptera > Crambidae > Leucinodes > Leucinodes orbonalis. The sequence continues at coordinate 89,857 of PQWD01007534.1, forward strand.
CTCAAAGCTGATTGGTGGGTTTTAACGACTATAATAATAATAATAATAAATATCTACTGACAATCACACAGCGCCATCTAGCCCCAAGTTAAGCGTAAAGCCTGTATTATGGTACTAAACAACGGATAAACATACATGTATACATTTTTTTTGTAAATACATACATATTATACATAGAAAACACCCAGACCATTACAAACAGACATGTTCATGCACACAAATGTTTGTACTGCCCGGGGATCGAACCCGGAACCCTTAGTGTTGCGGCCGACCTCTCAACCGCAACACCAAATGGGTCGTCGACTATCCTCAGATAGTAGCCGGGTGCGACGGCTGAACGTGCCTCCTAAAGCCAAAAATATTCTGTATATATAAAGGTAGATACGCCACCCGCCTCAAAAACGAACCGCCAAAGAGAATACAGTTGTATGCTCTTTGTTTAGGTAAATGTAGGCTCATTCGAAATATGCGTATGTGTGCTGTCGATGCAATCAGAACAGTTTTTTCAGTTTGTTTTATGAACATATCACGAATACCTTTATATATCATCGTCCAAAGCGCGGGGGACTTGACAAAATATTTTTAGTCATCCATCCCAAGATAGACCATTGCGATGGCTGCTTGACTTGTCAGATCGTCAAGCAAACACACTAGCTGCTACGCTATCGAGTACAATCAATAAAAAAAATATGTAGGGCCATCCATAAGTACTAACATACTTACATTTTTTTAGCGGCATCGAGCCCCAAACTAAGCATTAGCCTGTAATGTGGGTTCTAAACAACGGATAAAAATATTTATGAATTTTATTTTGTAAATACATAGAAACACCCAGACCCAGACAAACTGACATGTGCATGCACACAAATTTAATGTTTGAACTGCCCGGGAATCTAACCCGGAACCCTTGGTGTAGTAGCCGATGACTCAACCATTACACCAAATGGGTCGTCCAATATAAACTTAACATGTAGAAACACCCAAACATCCACAAACGTGTTTATTGTCCGCGATTCAAACCAAGAACTCGCGACATCTCATCCGTAATAATCTGAACCAAATAAACCCTACATTAACTAAAACAAGCATCCACTGGACTGAAATGCAGGCAATATTGCTTGGTTATATTGAAAATACGGTAACATTCAGCGCGCAGAGTTAATACCGGAGGCAAGTGCATCTTGAGCTCTAATATACCACCTAATATTTATTATTGCATTTTGCAAGGATCTTCAGCGCGTCCGTGTGGAAATAAATTAAAAACACTATACTTTAATATATTACTAGCGACCCGCCCCGGCTTCGCACGGGTGCAATGCTGATACTAAATACACTACAGAAAATTGGGAACGTATAAATTTGAGAACTCTTGAAGGGTTCAGCATGCGTCGGCAATGTACGCGGACTAAAATTATTTACGGCATCACATTAGGAACCTAAAAAATAACAGTATTTCTCCCATATTTAATGAATGTTTTTATACATACAAACCTTCCTCTTAATCACTCTATCTATTAAAGAAACCGCTTCAGAATCCGTTACGTAGTTTTAAAGATTTTAGCATACATAAAGGAACAGAGAAAGCTACTTTGTTTTATGCTATGTAGTGATGTAGACAAGGCAATTTACATACTCGTACTACTAGTAACAAGTTAATTTTAAGTGAAATTCCGTCTTTTTTAATACGTCCATAGGATAGAAGTAAATATCTCTGATCTTAACCTATTAAAGTTCACTGCTGTACTTAGGTCTCTTCTATCCATTATACGCCATATATACCAAAGGCACCGGGACTTTTCTCATCCAGCCTCAACGAGCGACCTTTCGCAAATCGTTAACATATAAATGTATTTATAATCCCAAGAAACAACGAACAGACGAAAGTAAATAAACACCCGTTTTTAAAACATATTACAGCTATCGCGAATATTCTATCCCAATTTGCGTTTCAGCCTTATTTTTGAATGCAGTGAAAACCTTTATTCGAAAAGCTTTTCTCGTGTTCGCTAGGTCTTCGAATTACGCCAACCGGCCAGTCGCTCGCTTCCTCCAAAGAGGTCTTATTCCACAATTCACGACGAACTAAGTTCGTATAATTCCGTCATATTATAATATAACCAACCATCTTACGGACAAGTTTGTTTTTCACAAAACCAGTTTATTTAGCAGAATTTAAAACAAAATGTGGGGACAAAAAAAATTGAGCTGATGATGATGATCCACCTAGTGGTAGGTTCGATGCTGAGTCGGCAAGGTATTTACGGTAATGTCAGATATCACCTTTTATTAAACAAGGTGAATTAATCAAAATTAAAGAAAAAATATATCATCGACATTACTGCCTAATACTTCCACTGCTGAACGCAGGCCTCCCCTAATGAATTCCACGCGGACCGATCACTAGCAGTTGACATCCTGCTACCCGCCACCTTAACCAGGTCATCTGTCCATCTGGTGAAGTCGGCCTACGCTTCCCTTTACGCGGACGCCACTCGAGAATCTCTCCGCCCCTTCGGCCATCGTTTGTACGCACTATGTGTCCTGTCCACTGCCACTTCAACTTGCTAATCCTATGGGCTATGTCAGTCAACATAGTTCTATTCAAAATATATATATTTACAGTCAAATATCGTTTTACAATAACGCCCAGGGCCTCCTTTTAATATTATAGTACCCTATAAATATGAAACAGTTGCCATTACACAACTTTAAGACATTGATGTATGTTTCAGAGCTTAAAGCCTAGAATATCAAAGAACCTTTTTAAAAAAGGTTTTAATATAATTTCACAAGCATCTTAAATACTTTTATTTCAGTGTTTTCTAGGTACAAGTGAATAAAACTTCATATTTAATATTTGACTTTTGCAGTAACGGTGTTTGGTCAACAAACGTAAGTACTTGCATTATGAAGTCTTTGTTTCGGTAATTATCTACTGTTTTAAGGTTCATAAGATCTAGGGTAAGCGTAAGACCAGATAAATTACATGATTTTGACTTTGACCTTTAAACTGTTTAGGAGAACAATTTAACACTATAGGAGTTTGAACTCCGAGTTTAACTAACGGCTAAAGAAAATTTCAACGATTATTTGATTATATGAACTACTTTGACTAGAACTTTAAAATTTATTGTCTCTTTACAATAACGACTTGCGAAAGGTTGCTGGTGGAGGCTAGATGAGGCAAACGGAGGACCGGGATGTCTGGCGCAAAATGGAGAAGACCTATGTCCATCAGTGGACTGCGATAGGTTGAATAGAGAGAGAGATGTTTCTCTAAGTAGGTAAAATGCATTGTTATTATGTCTCTAAGAAGGTGTTCACAGAAGATTAGCGTCATGGTGTTTTTTTACAATGTGAATGGAATATCATTTAGGTCCTTTTAAAGTGTTAACTTTATGGAAAGGTATGTATTTTAATGGCTTAACCATCAGCCCATTATACGTCCCCACCGACTGGTACGAGCCCACCCGTATAGGGTGAACAGGCCTTAGTCGTCCACGCGGGCCCAGTGCGGAAGCCGGTTTCACGCACAACCGTAGAATCTCTTTGCAGGCGTGCGCAGGTTTCCTCACGATGTTTTCCTTCACCGTAAGAACGTCGGATAACGTACATATAATTTCGAAAATACATTGGTACGTGGCGGGATTGGAACCTGATCCCTCCAGATCGGAAACAACAGTCCACACCATTGAGCCACCTACATTGTTTTCTAATTTGATAGTCATATTTTAATTTGTAATAACTGTTATAAGTGTCATATCTATCTTTATATAACAGAAAGCGCACTTTCCACCGAAACGTAAAATCCAAACCAATTTGAATAGTCCTGTATAATTGTAATTGGACTCTTTAATTTCAACGTCAAAGTAAATAACACAGGTAAATTATTAAATTATACTTCCTCTGCTAGGTAATATATTTAGCGGCAGTAAGCGGAATCGTGGAACGAAATCTAACAAATGAGATGCAATTGCGGTGAAACAAAACCTAAAGCTTTGATTTTATATCCCTCTGTAAGCTTGCCGTCCAGGTTACCATGGACTTTTCCTAGTTTAAATGACATCCGGGGATTGTCCGGGCTTATATAGTTAGCAGCATGCTAAAAAAGTTAAGTTAATTTTAACAAAGTAATAAAAATCAACATTGTACGGTGCATTTAAGAAGGTTACTAATTTTAATGTAAGAGCGTCGGATAACGTACATATATTTTCGAAAATTCGAAAACACATTGGTACGTGGCGGGATTAGAACCTCAGCACTTCCGGTAGGAGGGCAGTCCACACCATTGACGCTCTCTACTCTCTCGAAGTTTAGTATACAACCAACAAAAAAACATAAACTAACGTTTTTCGCACCCATCACCTAAAATGGGGTGGTATTTTATATAAGACGTTCGCCAAGTTTATGAATTAGGACGTGTAAGATTACACGGGACTGTAGACAGTAACTAAAATAACCTATTAATCAGTACTTTTTTAATATAAAATCAAACGACTACCAGGTCCACCTTAACCATGTCTATATAACTAGTGAAATTACCGGGTATAAGAGACCTAACATCTGTTGTGTCGGGTGACGGGCGCAGTGCGGCATTGATGGAGGAAAATAACTGTCTATCAGTTGTTGGTCTCCTTTAATGCCGCTCTGTCATGGTCTGGCGTATCACTTACCATCAGGTGAGCGTCCAGACCGTCCTGTACACTTATAACAAAAAAAATGTATAGTTGTAATTATGTTTTAATTTTCGTTTCATTCAACATCTTGATTGACGCTATCTTGTAGCGTCTCTAAACATTGTTTTTAAGACAAACGATCGCAAACGCATTAGTGTGATTTAGATCTTAATAAAAGGGAAAAAGATATAGTTTTGTTTGCATACATCGAACATTCTATTCTCTTTTAGTGTTATATTTAACTTCACCTTGTGTTAAGAGCCCAACGTCGCTTCTTCACTTTGCGCGCCACAAATGTGCTTCTTTAGTTCGATTGATCGAGTTTGACGACACATTTTGGTGCAATGGTTGAGACGTCGGCTACTACACCACGGGTTTTAGTTTTTAACCCGGCCAGTACAAACATTTGTATCTGTGAACATGTCTGTTTGTATTGGTCTAGGTGTTTCTATGTATAATATGTATTTATTTGCAAAAAAAAGTACATAAGTATGTTTAGCCGTTATTTAGTCCTTATAATAAAGGCAAATGCTAGTATATATAATTTAGTCTGTGCTAATGATTAGTTTGGGGCTATATAGCGCAGTGTGTGTTTTCTGCTGCACTTTAAATAACCAACATGATTTTTACTTTAAACTTAAGATAACTCGTAACTAAATAACTTCTATATACTTATCTTAAGAAAAACTGCAAACCTTAAATCCTAGATAAGTACTTACTGCACAAGCTATTGTCTTATTAATATAAGATTTAATTGTCATATTATTTAATAAATGCTATTATTATATTACTCATCATCAGCTCATTAAACGTAAAGGGGCACGAGCCTACCCGTATAGGGTGATTAGGCCTTAGTCGTCCACGCGGGCCCAGTGCGGATTGGACGACTTCACACACAACCTTCGAATCTCTTCGCAGGCGTGCATGAAGGTTTCCTCACGATGTTTTCCTTCACCGTAAGAGCGTCGGATAACGTTCATATATTTTCGAAAATTCGAAAACACATTGGTACGTCTCGGGATTTGAACCCCAGCCCTCCCGGTAGGAAAGCGACAGTCCACACCACTGAGCCACCGACGCTCTCACTCATATTATAATACTAACTGGTTATTAATGTTCATATTATTTATTATAATTAAAAAGGTAAGTATTAAATGAAATATAAAATTTATTATGTAACAAAATCGAAAAGTGCGTCTGACCCCGCCTCGGGCAGGGGTCGCAGTAATTGGTTATTTAAATGATACAATTTTGACAATGTTTCAATTCTTAATCACCTACATTTGATATAAGATTGTTATGATACTGTATTTGGAAGAAAGAAAGAAAGAAAATATGTATTAGGCGTATATATTTTGTACTGTATTACTGTTAATTTGTATTTTTACAATATTTGCATGCCTAATGGCGAACATAGTGATACTAGAAACATTTATGACTTCTGTCTATACTACCTCTCTCTCTTTAACCTGTAGCAGTCCATTGCTGGACATAGGCCTCCCCCATTCTGCGCCCAATATCCTGGTCCTCCGGTTTCCTTATCCAGCCTCCACCAGCGACATTTCACAAGTCGTCGGTCCATCGGGCGCCCTACGCTACGCTTGCCGAGACGCGGTCTCCACTCCAGAACTCGTCTGCTCCAACGGCCATCGGTTCTGCGACATACGTGACCAGCCCACTGCCACTTCAACTTGCTGATCCGGCGGGCTATGTCGGTAACTTTAGTTCTCTTACAGATTAAATCATTTCTGATCTTATCTCTAAGAGACCCCCGAGCATATCTCTGTACTACCTATGTTTTATTTATATTAGCATAGCTTTAGTGCAGTGGCGTGCACAGCAATTATGAGTAGGGTATGCAAAGTGAATGACACTGACCGCAAAAACTAATAATAATATTTTTGTCTAATTAAGTTCTGTTGTTGACAGCAGATAGCCTACGGTTTCAAATCAGTAGAGCAAAATGACGAATAGGTGAAAATCATTTAATATGTTGGTTTTCCGGGTTGTCTGGACGCACAGGGTATGCACTGCTTATTTGCATATGGAGTGCACGCCACTGCTTTAGTGAGATAAATATCCCAATAAAACAAAAAGAATAAAAACATCCCTTACCCTGCACATTATTAGCTTATTTACCCGGCGCGTCTCAATTCAGTCGTTTTAATTAAGTTTGTTATATATATATGGGGAGGCCTTCGTTCAGCAGTGGACATAATTGGGCTGTAATGATGATGATGATGATTAATGATATATATATGTATAACGCTACACTCTTATGTGATATATAACTAAAGTTGTTTTTATTGTTGACTTAAAGGTCATTGTAAACTGGAATTTTCAAACAAATTATTAAATTTACAACGCTTGAAATGATTGAGGGCAAACAACAATATATTATATTTTATTTAAAGCATTCGTGTGCCTTGATCATCGTCATCAGTCTTTAACTGTAGAGCACAGGCCTCACCGCACAGTATAGATATGGGGAGATTGGGCCATAACCCAACACGCCGACCCAACTGGTGTTAATTTACTACCACACTAAGATAGTAGTCAGGACTAACTGATGAGGGGTGCCAAGCCGGGTTACCTCCTCGTGTGCTTGTCGAATTTTATTCTGCAGGGAACTGCAACAGTTTGTGCCGGTGCACCCTGGGCGACGGGGAATGATCTTAACGTTTTACTTTGAGAATCATTCCTCATCGGCTAAAGACTCGGCAAGCGGGGGCACGCACTCTTACTCCCCAGTGGGGGGAGTGTCGGGTTGCAGCCCATTCGAGGTGGATCCCTTCTTGAGGAAGCTTGCTCTGCACCGTTCCAGTGGATTGACCTAGTCTTCACCCCGGGCGCTCTGCACCCTGGCCTCAAGATTGGATTCTGGCGGGCCACTTTTAGTGGCGGGGGATGGCGGGCCTACAAGGTTCGTGGAGGGGGATCCTTTCTCACGTTCCACGCTCTGTATTGCGTTGGCAACGTGGGCCCGAGACTGGTTCCATGGAGCCGTATTTTGTGGATGGCGAACGTCCAAGGTTTGCGGTGGTGGGTCCTTTCTTGAGGAAGCTCGCTCTGCACCGTTCCAGTGAATTGACCTAGTCTTCACCCCGGGCACTCTGCACCCTGGCCTCAAGAGGGGATTCTGGCGGGCCACATGTGTGTGGCGGGCGGCGGACCTATTAGGTTCAGGGAGGGGATACTTTCTCGCGCTCCACGCTCTGTATTACGTTGACAACGTGGGCCCGAGATTGTATCCAGGGGGGCCACTTTTATTGGCGGGGGATGACAGGTCTCCTAGGCTTGTGGGGGAGGGACTTTGGCGCGCGTATCTGGGTTCTGCAACGCTCCTGTGAAGGGAGGAATACTTTACATGGGGCGCTCTGCAACCTGTGCGCGGGCTGAGTGTTCCAGCGACCGCACAGGCGGCGTGGGGAACTACCTCCGTGGGTGGCCCGAATCGAGATTCGAATCTGTGCGTTCGTCTCATGCATTGCACTCGGGCCACCAGATGGATGGGAATCACATGTCCACCGGACGACGACGGTCGATTACGATTGCTGATCCCGTCAAGTCCATACCGGTGGAGGAGGGTGATCGGTGGGGGTTTTTTAGTGGGTAGAGGCCGCGCAGGTGGTCAGTCCCACACACCGTACGACCCCAGAGAACGTACGGCGTGCATTACGCATTTTGCACCCACCGTATAAAAAAAATGTACGTAATGTAAACGAAGTGTATGTATTCTTTCCTACTAACTGTAAGCTTTGCCCAACAGTGGACTTGAAAGTTTAATTTAAACGTGTAAATTCTAATAAAATATATTTTATACGGCCATTGCACTACTGGAAAGAAACAAAGTCCCCTAATCTGGGGTAGCTACCTACATTATTTTACTTCTAGTATAAATTTCGCCTTAAGTAAATACAATTTCATTTAACTATGATAACAAAAAAGTTATTAGAATTTATGCCCTTTTTATAAACTGAACTAACTGTTACGGCTGCCTAATTAGTATTTCTAGTAAGAGCAAAAACAATATGCTAACGGCGAATTATTTAGAAATGTATGAGAGCTCAAACATTGATATTAAATATCTGTGGATCAGAAGTTTTGCTGCATTCATTGGCGCCACTCGGAGCTCATTTACTTACTTTTTAACTCTCAAACAATTCAGCAAAATGCTTTGTTTTGCTCTATGAAATATTTAAAAAAATAAAATTAAAAAAATAGTGCACTTGCATTGGCTCTTAAATAAAGCTTCGATATCAAAGTACATTACTATTAATTTACTCTTCTTAACTAAATAAAAACTTTTTCAAAGTTTAAAATACGGGATAACAAATAAAGGTATTTATGTCGCTAATTCGATTTTGTTCTCAAAAAGAAAACAGACAAATATTTATTAATTCGGAGTTTTTGGTTTTCAACATTATCAAAACGTGAACGGCTTATATTAACCAATTCTTTTGCCCCATGCGCGGAGCACTAACATAATATTATAATAATTAAATTACAAAATAATCTTAAACTAAAAAGAGTACGGACCATGAGTCTGTAGATGTATTATAAAAAAACGTGAACGGCTTTTAAAAATAATATCTGTTTTTAATAATACTCAGAATCAGTCACAGTAGTTGTACATATCTTTAAAACAGAGCAAAGTCACTGGAATATTATGGAGTATGACATCATTCATATTTCATCACACACGTTCAGACTGAAAACTGCATTCTATGCACAAACTGCTAACAAGTCAAAATTGTGTCTAGTGCAGTCACCTAATTCATAGATATGGCTCTGTCTTAAGCAGTCACATCTTAGTACGTACATGCAACCCTATTCGTAGTATAGGTCATACATTATGGAAGCTGAAATTGATTTTGCATCTGTTTCCGAATAAAATATATCAGGTCTAACTGATAAAGATATTATGTACATACAACTCAATTAAGTTTGAAAAGACTCGCGGACTTAAAACGAGATAAATTTAAAGAGTTTTCATATATAATGAAACATTTAAGTACGTTTAAAGTTAAAAATATAAAAACAGTTTAATTGAGCTTTTGACGGTTTAAATCAGCGCTAAAAGATATCACTTATCGCTTTATCTTAAAAAATTATCGTAAAACAAACATACGGTGTTCCGATTTTTGAACCGCAAAAAATGACACATCACTTCACAAACGTAGCTTATCGCATAGCCATGGACAGATTTATATAGCACAAAAATAAACACATTTTTCGCATAGCCCAAACTGATGCTATATCGGATTCTTAACAAAACTAAGTCCGCTTTCGCAACGTAAACTTTTGTTCGCTCGCGTTCCCACATTTATTTATAAATGCCGTTTATAAATAGGTTAATGATAACAACTCACAGTGCGGTGGCGTAGTCAGGGACTTGGGGCACGCTGGTGAAGTTCTGCTGGAGGCATGCCACGTTGGTTCTGGTGCAGTTGCATTGTATGGGGCACGGTATGTGTGTCACAGAGAGGGTTAGGTAGTTGAGAAAAAGGAGCAGTGGGTAGAGTATGAGGGTTCTCATGGCGGGAAGAGTTCGTATTCGTTCGCAGGCGGCGTGTGCAACGCAGTGGGTGGTGTGGTGCCCAGCGCGGCTCGCGTACGAATGAGCCGCCGAGCGCCGAGCCGCGATATCGCTACAAGACATGAACTACGAGCGATTGCCCGCGGCTTCGGTCGCATTATATTTGAGACACACGGTTCCTCTTTCCTAGTATCAAAAACAGAAAATTATTTGTTGATGATATTATGTCTTTGCGTCGACTATTAGCTACCTGTGTACCTTGAAAACGTCAAAAGTAAATTTCAACCACATTTGATTTGAGGAGGAGCTGATTTCCGAAAAAACATTATGCATTTTTTTTATGTTAGTTACAAATTGTCCTCATATCGATGCTTAGCTTTTTACCTTAAAAATTGCGAAACGGTTCATACACATTACCATCCCCTATTTAAGGGAAGTGGGGGGTTAGAATAAGATAATAACTAGCTTATGTCCCTCTCCATTTCTTCAACTATCTTGACCTAAAAAATCGCGTCTATTCGTCATCCCGTTTTCCCGTGAAAGACGGACAAACAGACACTCTTTCAAATGTATTAGTATGTATGTATCGTGCGGTATCGCCAGTGACCCCTACTGGGGATAGCGGCCTACCGACGCTCTTGGTGACTGACAGTCAAGTTTATCGCACACGATAAAAAAGAGCTTAACATCAATTTGATTACGGCTTGAAACGTCTTTTGTTTGGCCATTTTGGACTTTTTGAGGTTTTGAATGCATCTATTAATAGTCCCGGATGAATGTTTAGTTATTTTGTTCATTATCGCAAAACGTTAGTTAATACTAGAATTCTTTGGATTTTAATTTCTTAAAATAAATGGATATATACTTATACAAAATAATGGATAGAAATGTTAAATTTTTCTTATACTAAATAGTAGTCATTATTGATTTAATATCATTATTATTTAATCAAATACATTACGTTATGTGTTGACATGACAGTTGTTGTGATAAATCCAGGTTTCATCATCAGCTCATTAAACGTCCCCACCGAGGGGCACGAGCCTACCCGTATAGGGTGATTAAGCCTTAGTCGTCCACGCGGGCCCAATGCGGATTGGACGACTTCACACACAACCTTCGAATCTCTTCGCAGGCGTGCATGAAGGTTTCCTCACGATGTTTTCCTTCACCGTAAGAGCGTCGGATAACGTACATATATTTTTCGAAAATTCGAAAATACATTGGTACGTGTCGGGAATTGAACCTCAGCCCTCCCGGTAGGAAGGCGACAGTCCACACCACTGAGCCACCGACGCTCTAAATCCAGGTTTAATTAACCAAAATAGATATATATATTATATCTGCAACTCTACGATTTGTCTTAAGAGTTGATAAAATGGCTACTAATCCGTTAGTTCCAGGTTCGAGCCTCGTGCAACATTTGTGTACATAATCATGACTGTATTAGTCAGTTTATAAGTTGCAGTATAGATATTGGGCCCGCGTGGTGGGTTTAGGCCTAATCTCGCCATTGATATGCTGATCGGGAGGGCCTGTACGCTGCAGTGAGCCGTTACAGGCCTATAATGATTATGGTGATACATAGAAACAACGAGATAAATACAAACAGATATGTTCACGCATATAATAGATCGTACTGGACGGGTATCAAACCCGGTACCCTATATGCATATTAAATAAATAACTTAAATTCACACAGCGCCATCTAGCCCCAAGCTAAGCGTGATGTAGTATGGATAATAAACTAAGGATAAACATATTTACATACTTTTTTATTTATATAGAAACACCCAGACCAATACAGAGGACATGTTCATGCACACAAATGTTTGTACTCGGGAATCGATCTTGGAACCATTGGTAGCAGTCGACATCTCAACCGCTACACCGAATGAGTCGTCGAGTTAAGCGTGAAGCCTGTAGTATGGGTACTAAACAACGGATAAACATATTAATATAATTTTTTGTAAACACATATTATACATAGAAACACCCAGACCAATACAAACGACATATTCATGCACACAAATGTTTGTTCTGCCCGGGGATCGAACTCGAAACCCTTGGTGTAGTAGCATACGTCTCAACAATTACACCAAATGGGTATTTTAAATAAACGTCGAAGTGACTTAGTATGTAAGACTCAGTTGTGTAGACTTACTGTAACACGAAGACACTTTGACTTCATGGCTCCCACTATCTACAACAAAATCAACAAGGATTTGTCGATATTCCCATTGACTTCCCGCGAATGCAAAATCCGTGTCTCCAGCTGGCTCAAGGCTCTGTTATACGAAGGTACCGAGGAGTGTCTTTAATACTCTTATTATTCTTATTTCTCTTTATTTTTAAATAAGATTTATTTTCAACAACAAATTGTAAACTTAAGGCATATATATTGTGAAGACAGAAAAGCATAAATTACACACACGCTCACACCACAAACACCATTTCATAAACCAATTCAACACACATACTCACACACACACACACACATACACACACATGCACAAATATTGTTCTTACTAGGTTATTTACTTAAATTGGCATTGTTTGTTAATCTAGATTTTATTTCTTTAAGGAACGTATCACCTCAAATTCTGGAGGTGGGCGTTAGTGACTGTAACACAGTTCTTATAACTAATACGGGCATTATCGAACACTTTATTGTTTATGTTAATTTAATGAGTTCCAATAAAGAATTTTTATTATTTATTATTATTATTATTCACAAAGTGCTCCGCTTAGATCACTAAAGGAACTTTATGGACACAAAATTGAAAAATTGTTGCAGCTGTGTACGCCCAGTGTAGCCACCTTTTATTTTGAATATGTTTTAAAAATTGATATAAAAGCTACTCTTTTGTTGCAAAAATTGAAAATACAAAACTTTTATGTTCGAAAATGTTTCGCTTTCAACTTAATCCTTTAAAGCATATAGCTTATCCGGAGAAATTTATTTTTGAACACAGGTTACGGTTTAGCAAAATAAAACTACATAACAGTAATGTATGATGATTTAACTGATGTGACATATACTATGTTTAATGTTGACATATATTTATTATTAATTGCACGAAAGCGTCTACAAAAGCGTCTTGTAAAGCCTTTGTGTACTGGCTATGACAGAGCGGCATTGAAAGAGACTAACAACTGATAGTTATTAGCCTCCATCAATGCCGCACTGCGCCCGTCACCCGAGACGACAGATGTTTGGTCTCTTATACCCGATAATTTCACTAGCTACAGTGCCCTCATCCCGAAACACAAAAGTGCATAACACTCCTTTTTCACGAGAGGATATCTGGCACTGCGGTTGTACCTACCTAGACGACTCAGTACCGAGTCTACCTCCTAGACTTAACTGAATAAAGGAATTTTTGAGTTTTAGTTTTAAGTTTTATTAACCCTGACCGTATATGTTCAATGTGTTTTCGAGTTTTCGAAAATATATGTACGTTATCCGACGTGAAGGAAAACATCGTGAGGAAACCTTCATGCACGCCTGTGAAGAGATTTAATGGTTGTGTGTGAAGTCGTCCAATCCGCACCGGGCCCGCGTGGACGACTAAGGCCTAATCACCCTATACGGGTAGGCTCGTGCCCCTCGGTGGGGACGTTAATGAGCTGATGATGATGATGATAATGTATATGTTCAGCAGTGGACGATGGTGGGCTGATTTCATTGATTGATTGTAATAAAAATTGAGATCAATTAAAATGAGTACAGATGCAGAGCGTGGTTCTGCAGATTTTATTTCTATAACCTTGTGGTACACCTTGTTGTTATTTATTTAATAGGATAAGTCAGCAATATACTTTATAAATAAACTGGTTGTTATAATTGACGACCCATTTGGAAATAGTTAAGATGTCGGCTACTTCACCAGGGGTTCGATCCCCGGGCAGTAAAAACATTTGTGTGCATGAACATGTCTGTATTGGTCTGGGTGTTTCTATGTATAATATGTTCGTATTTATAAAAAAAAATATTTAAGTATGTTTATCCGTTGCTTAGAACCTATTTTACAGGCTAATGCTTAGTTTGGGGCTAAATGGCAATGATATTATGTATATATAAAGGTAGATACGCCATCCGTTCCTCAAAAACGAACCGCCGAAGAGAGTACAGTTTGTACTCTTTTGTTTAGGTAGGTAAAATTCTAAATTCGAAATATGTGTATGTGAGCTGTCACTACATTCGAACATTTTTCGATTTTTTGTGAGCATATCAAGAATCTATACTTTTTACATCATTGCTAAATGGCGCTGAGTGTATGTAAGTGGATGTTTATTTATTTAAAAAGAAATACCATGCTAACTAACCATCACCATTTATTAAACTTGTAACTTATAACATTATCGAAGTAGTAACGTTTTGACAGTGTCGAATGCATTTCCCGGTGTAACATATCGAGTTATAAAGTAACGACCAATAGACAGAAAAAAAATCTGTCACATTGAAACTTTATACCAAAATAATAGCAATTCCCAGCTCCTAATTCAAAGGTACTGCTGTAAATAACTGGAAAGCAAATAAAGGAAAACAGATTGGTACTGTCTGTAGCAAAAGTTTTAAAACATATTTACGTTAACACTTTACATTAGGCTGGCTTGTAAGTCGTGTCGAATGCCAATCTCCCGGAGATATTAAAAAACATATGGAGCGTCGACTGTCATATGTCATTTCATCATCATCATTACTTACATCAAAGATGTATTTAGTTAAATAACTGAATTAAGGCTAGAGAGTCCTTCTAGACTTGACGTAAGAAAAGACAGTATAGAAAATAGAATAATATTTATTTTAAATCTTATATCTTGTTAGGACGCCCTCCGGTCCGATGGACCGACTACTTGTGAAAGGTGGCGGCTGGTGGAGGCTGGATGAGGGAAGCGGAGTCTGAATCTGGCGCAAAATGGGAGACCTATGTCCAACAGTGGACTGCGATAGGATGCTATTATTAGCTAGACGTACAATTATATATTTTAATTGCATCGCATTCTATAATTAACAAAACATTTGTAATTGCACTCATTTATTGTACCTCGGATGCACTTGATGTGCTCGCTTAAAATGAAATGCTTTGAAATATTAAATTGTAAAACAACTTGTATTATTTCAACGGAAATCCATTGAAGGATTTTTGTTCTGATTTCCGTGGCATGATTGGCATGTCTTGGTTAATTATTCCAATGGACAATGAATGTATATGGTTAATCTGTTAACAGTTGTATCTACTTTTATAACTTAGCTTTACACATCATCAGCTCATAAACGTCCCCACCGAGGGGCACGAGCCTACCCGTATTGGGTGATTAGGCCTTAGTCGTCCACGCGGGCCCAGTGCGGATTGGACGACTTCACACACAACTTTGAATCTCTTCGCAGGCGTGCATGAAGGTTTCCTCACGATGTTTTCCTTCACCGTAAGAGCGTCGGATAACGTACATATATCTTCGAAAATTCGAAAATACATTGGGATATGAACCCCACGCCTCCCGGTAGGAAGGCGAGAGTCCACACCACTGAGCCACCGACGCTCAACTTTACACAATTTCCTTTTATTATGTATATTACTGGTTTAGTTAATCATGCTGTATACACATGTATATGTTGTTACAGTACTCCCAGAAACCTTAAAACCATATTCAATGTTTAAATTGTATTTACTGTAATGCTGTTTTGTGTATTAAATAAATAAATAAACAACGGTATTTGGTTTTGTTATATAAAGACATTAATTGGTAAGATCTTTGGAAATGTCAATTAGTAACCAATACACCCTAATTAAGGAAATTAATCTATATAACCAAAAGAAAGTGGTGATATACAATACTTTTTATCCTGTTAATGTGAGCCATGGTAAAGAAACCCAATGTTTATCTATTTATTACTTCTAAGGCGGAACTAAGTTCATCGAGGTTATGTCATTTATTTTTTAAAAAATCGACTTCTTTCATTATGCGTCCTGCTAGGGAATGGAATGACCTGCCTGCGTCTGTGTTTCAGTCACATTATACCCCGTGCATTCAAAAAAACGAGTGAATAGGCTTTTTCTGGGCAAGCTCGCTCCGTCTTAGAGCTCTCTTCCTCTAGGAGCGTCCCTTCCCCTAGGATAGTCTGTGCTCAAGAGTAAGCCCATCAGATATAAAAAAACGACGTTTGAAAAAAATTAAAATAATTAGGTTTCTCAATTCAACTTAATTTTTAAAATAAGCAGTAATATTATTATTCAAGTTTTGGGGTTATTATGACTACACTGACCTGGTCACCTCAACCTAGAAGATCTTTTGTGACTATCTCACCTTTTACAGATCGTCCAATAGATTCAATTTTCAGGAAATTAAGTGGTAGCATAGTAAGTGAAAATAACTGGTAGCCACATATTTTTGATTACCCGTAATGGACAATCTATGGTGAAGTATTTTTTTTCAAAATTCCAAATCGAGGAAAGGTTTTTGGGGATAGTTGTACCAAAAAAGGTTAGGTGTACTAAAATAGCACTTCTTTCCTGTCCCCTGCAAAAACCCTAAACTGCTCAGCTATTTCAGTGTTTATTAAATATTTGTACATTGTTAAAAAAACATGTACTGTTGAATGTTTTTGGGTGCTTTTTTGAACAGCCCAAAACCACCGAACCGTTATTTTAAAGTATTAATATGTTTTATGCTTTACTTGGGCAATCAAATGTTATTGTATTTATTGGGTGTCATTAGTTGTTTTTTGTAAGCCTGATTTGAATACGTGGATTTTGACTTTGACCTAACTTTGATTTTTTTCTGTTTATCGGTTACGGCACCGAAGGGTAGAATAGGGGTGATGACAAAAAACTTCATCAAACCTATATGTTTTTCTGCTTTTTTTTATTTATAATGGACTTAATCTTGAGCACAGACTATCCTAATGGAAAAGACGTGCCCTGAGATGGTGCGAGAAACACAGACGAAGGCAGATCATTGATTTCATTTGCAGTACGCATAATATAATAATAGTAGACCGAATTAGGGGAACGTCATCTACAAACGGATGAAATTTTGAAGTACGCCTTGATGACGATGGTGAAAGGGAGACAATGGGATCAGAGCATGGAGCTCGGAAGAACACTCACCAAAGTAGAGCCTGTAAAAACTGACAAATATTTTCTTTACGGCGGTGAGATAAGCTTGTGTTCTATTTTCATTTTTTTTTCTAAAAAGTGAACAGGACGGTCAAGACGCTCACCTAATGGTTAGTGATACCTGACGATCAACATTAGGTTTTATATTAATTTTTTGTGTATTCTTTTACATACAAATTCTTGTATATTGTTAACAAATTGTGTCATATATAATACCAGAAACTCTTGTTATTACAACGTGTTTAAATTCCCAAGATCACGTCGAGGAAACTTCGGGCATTAACTATACAGGATGTAGTGTATATTAACAGATATTTTTACGAAAGCACCTTGTTTTTTTAACTAATTTATTTCCACTTAAGTCAACATGGCACTTACAGAGTAAAAGAAACAGCATAAAATAATCAATACAACAAACATGGATATCATAATAAATTACAGAAGGAGAAAACAAAAACACTGAAATACGTTTGTTAACTAAGGTAGAAGCCAAGCATGGCTATGATTCATGAAGAAAAGGTACTACACATTAGAGAAATATTGATCAGATAAAGATGTGTCATCGGTGGCTCATTGGTGTGGACTGTTGCCTTCTGATCTGGAAGATGCAGGTTCAAATCCCGCCACGTACTAAATTTTTTTTTAAATAAAAAAAATATATTTGCGTTTCTCCGACGCTCTCGCGGTGAAGGGAGGGATCATCATGAAGGAACCTGCGCACGCCTCCGAAGAAATTTAAAGGAAGGTTATGTGTGTCTGGTCAATCCGCACTGAGCCCACGAGGACTGTCGCCTTAGTCAGGCTACACACCCTTTATGATCTCTGATGATGATGAAAGATGTGTGGTTAGCTGCTGGCTATGCCACGACCAATCCAGGCTACTCTTTTAGTTTTGATGGGCATAAAAAAATTAAAGCAGCTACTTGTATATTTGTTTAGTAGCATGGCAGATGCCCGGAACAAACAGACAGACGGACCGAAAAAACTTTTTTTTTAATATGTTTATAATAATAAAAAAAATATTATTATAAACATATTCAAAATATATATATATATATAATGTTTTTTCTCCATCCTGTATATAACTATTTATTATAGTCTACATATTCAACACATTTAATGTGGAGTGATAATGCGGTAACGTTATGCAGTTCACGGAATTCTATTTTGGAGTTTATGTGTAGTCGCTCCCGTACATTTCAGCGTCTAATATTATACGTAATAATAACAATAGCTTGGTTTGGAATAAATTTAATTATTATTTTATTTATATTTTAAGTAAGTACTACTTACACCTTATCAAAAACTTTGACAATGTCAGAATTTGACGACCTCATCATCATCAGTTTATTAAACGTCCCCACCAAGGGGCACGAGCCTACCCATATAGGGTGATTAGGCCTTAGTCGTCCACTTAGCCCAGTGCAGATTGGATAACTTCACACACAAACCTTCGAATCTCGTGAATCTTGGCGTGCATGAAGGTTTCCTCACGATGTTTTCCTTCACCGTAAGAGCGTCGGATAACGTAACGTAACGTAATTCGAAAACACATTGGTACGTGTCGGGATTTGAACCTCCCGGTAGGAAGGCGACAGTCCACACCATTGAGCCACCGACGCTCACGGCCTATTGACGACCTATTTAGAGTATATTACATCAAATTATCTGTGGTAATCGTTAATACATCGGTTACTTCACAAAGGGTTCCGCCGCTCAGTCACGCACAAGTCTGTGAACTCAAAAAACACAGTTTTAAGAAAAACTGCTTTGTAGTTTTAAATTAATATTTGTAGTATTATCTATACTAATATTATAACAACGCGCTAATCTCAGGAACCACTGGTCCGATTTGAGAAATTGTTTCAGTGTTCCTTCCGATCTAGAGGGAGGTTCAAATCCCGGACGTACCAATGTATTTTTGAAATAATATATACGTTAATCCGACGCTCTTACAGTGAAGGGAAACATTGTAAGGAACGCTGCGCACGCCTACGAATAAATTCAATTTTTGTGCCTGAAGTCGACCAAACCGGCTCGGGCCCGAACAAGGTCTGTACAGTATACATATACAGGTCGTATTGCTTAGGAAATAACTCCGTCAACATCTAATCCCACAATTTTGTCGTTCGTGGAAAGAAAATATGGAAGTAATAAACTACCTATGAAATAAAATGAAAATAGTTGGAGAGTGGATGAGGAAAGCGAAGGATCGGGATATCTGGCGCAAAATGGGGGAAACCTATATCAAGCAGTGGACTGCAACAGGTTGAAAAGAGAAAAAAGAAACTAATATCAGCTTACAAAGGCAACGCTTAGCTCAGTTAAGTAGCCTAGTCCAGTGTTAGCCGTTTGACCATATTTCAAAGTAAATTACTAAGTTACGAGCTTGTAAAAGTCTAAATCTAGCTACAGATAGGTAAGTATTAGTACACAATCCTTGCCTTTGATAAACTGTAAAGTTACCCGTACCTTAGAGGCGAATACTGGTTACATTAAGTTATTATTTGTTAACCGTAAGCAATCGAGCCAACCAAACGTCTGCGGGTTCAAAGTCAAACCAACACTGTTCAAATACCTAGTCTTTGAAGCAATGACTAAGATGTGTTTACAATATAACTTAAAGTATGTATGTTCCGATAGCCAAGCAGCTCTAAAAGCATTAAGCTCAACCACTTTAAAATCAAAGCTGGTAAAAGACTGCGTGACCAAACTAAATGACCTGGGAGGAAATAACAGATAACTTCAAATGGGGTACCAGTCATTCTGACATCATTGGCAACGAAAATGCTGATGAACTCGCAAGGCTGGGCCAACGCCATCCAAAGACTGTAGAACCTGTCTGTGGCATCCCTGAAAGCCTAAGGAAAAATGAACAAGAACGGAAGCTCCTCGAGGACTCTGTCAACTACTGGCTAGAGTCACCAGAGGCAGCTCACTCAAAAGCGCTAATCAAAAGCCTACTCAAAGAAGCGAACCTCTGAACTACTACAGCTCAGTAAACCCAAGGTCAGGGTCCTTGTAAGGGCACTGACTGGACACTGCAAGCTGAAAAGTCACCTTCACAAAATGAAGCTAAGTGACTCGGAAACCTGCGGATTCTGCGCGGAAGAGAGAGAGACACCAATGCACTTACTCTGCAATTGTGGTCCTCTACAATGGAAGCAAAATATCCACTTAAACAATATTTATTCTTAAATTAAGGGCAAATTAAGCTAAAAATTAATAAATAATATAACCTAGAACCCTTGGTGTAAGAGCCGACGTCTTAACTAATAACACCATATAGGTCATCAATTGTTGACAATTACACTGGCCAACCCACAGACATCCGAATATACAATTAGACTGGACAAGCCGCCAAGTTTATAGGCAGTCCCAGTGTCGCAATTTCTTTTCGGTTCTTACCTGTGAAAAGTTATTATATTTCTTGGTAAATTTCTTGATTCATTGCGATGATGGCATGTTACAATTGCACAGTATGGCATTTTGGAAAAAAAAACGGTAATTTCTTCTAATATTCGTGTCTTGGCTCGTCTCACATAGCGTAAACTGGCAGCCAGTGTATGCTGGTTGAGCTTACATTTGTCGCACTTTAAACGCGGCTTGCCCCATCTCCTGTATTGGGAAATCTGTGGGCCAACCCATTCTGGTTTTAGGCGAATTTTCGAATCCAATTTGTGATTTGAAGTGTTGTAGGATGCCAAACTAAAATAAACCCTCCATACCAGATTGCCTCTCGAATAGAGAGCTATAGCGTTTTATATTTCATTTCAAAAATCCAGAGATAAATTTTCAGATTGGTTCAACGCTTTTGACGAAACGGAAAGCAGCTGGTGTATTGTTGGAAATTTCGAAAAAAGACACAACTGTACAAAATAGTGTTCGGTTAAATCGCATGATGTAACTTGGTAAATATGTCACTGTGAGGCAACGCTTCGCATCGCTGAGTACAAGTTAAGAGCTGCAGTCTAGTATGTATATTATATTGATGACACTAAAGACTGTATTCGACTGTATCTTGTTTTGTAAGCCTTAAATAAATAAATAAAATATCGTATAAAATCTGTACGTTCAAAAGCGCTTTGTCGCTGCACTGTTTTGCTGTATGCAGCGTGTCAATAGGAGCACAGCGCAGTTTGATTATAAAAGTGAATAAGTCGAAAATTGCAATATTGGGAATAAAGTTTTAGCAATTTCAATTAAAATGAAATTGACGACCCATTTAGTGTTACGGATGAAATTTTGCAGTACGCCTTGAAGATCAGTGCATGGGACTATTTCAGCAAAAATTGCTACTGCATAGCATGTTTGCAATGCGGGAAGGCCTGTGCACTGCAGCTGGGCGTAATAGGCTAATGGTGATTTGGTGACGACCCATCTGATGTAATGGTTGGGACGTCGGCTGCTACATCAAGGGTTCCGGGTACGATCCCCGGGCGGTACAAATAATTGTGTGGATGAACATGTCTGTTTGTAATAGTCTGGGTGTTTTCTATGGATTATATGTATGTGTACACAAAAAAATATATATATAAGTATCTTTATCCGTTGTTTAGTACCCATTATACAGGATTCACGCTTAACTTGGGGCTAAAAAGAAAAGAAAACAAGAAACATTTTTATTAAGATAATTTTGTCACTAAAATTAGTTAGCCCCCTTTTAGACTGAGGGCTTAACCACTACCAGCATAATGGAAATAGCATTGCTGTTGCTGAAAATAATTAGCGCGGATCCCGGTTCCGGACAACCTTTGCCGTCGTCACTTCACAATAATGCTGCCAGGTGTCCCCATTTGCGCGGGACGTCCCGCTTTTCAGGGGTCTGAGGATGCTTCCCGATCGGGACGCTAAATGTCCCGATTAATTAAAGAAGAAAATCGGATGTGTCATTAAAAATATGTAATTATTTACGCTGACAGTTATTTGGAGCCCTGAATTTATTAAACCACATGGACTTACATTTTGATTTGTTTCCTTATATATTTCTGTATATTCGCCATAGAACATATTTCCACTTTGTGTGTTTTTCACTTTAATGTACGTTGATGCTTTCTCTTCCACTTCTTCATTGAGTTTTGATAAATGTTTCGACAACTTTATGTAAGTAATTTTACACTATAGATTTTTTTATATGAGCTGATGTTAACACACAAAAGCACGCTTTATC